>VUJU01004354.1:0-19217 GCA_009835225.1 Aphis craccivora
CATTAAAACATAAACCACCTTTTTCACCAACTACTGAAAATTATATCCTAGGCTGACAAATCATCTCCGTTCAGAATCGTTTTTCGTATACAATGATAATTATCATTGGATTCAAATTTAACCCTCCTATAATATAAAATAGTGATCCACACGGCACCTAATGTACAGCAGAGCGGTACCCACTTACCCACTTTTTTTTTTTTTTTTATTACGGTTTATACAATTATTGAAATAATTAACAATGACAAAACTATTTAATAATTTTAAGATTTAACTCTTAATAATATTTGTCTATGTTACTAAAATTCTAATTTGAAATAATACGAGGACAAAAAAAAAATTAACAAAAATTGACAATTTAGTTAATTTTGGAGAGATTATGAAGAGTCAGAACAATACAAATGAAATCTCATACTTTAAACATTTTGGATTAAAGTTTCAAATTATAATTAATATCATCAACAAAAATTTAATAATTTATTTTCCAGTTTCATAAAAGTGCTCATATTTAAAATGTTTGTTTTGAATCGTTTGGTGAATAAGTAGGTACAGGTGAGGTGGTAGTACATTTAAATACTGTTGAATGAACTGTCACCCGAACCGTGATCAGTATAATGTTACTTAAAAAACATTGGTGCTCGTGAATCGTGGTATATATTATGTATAAAATACACATTACGAAAAATACATTTTTTTATTTATAAAAACGTTTTTGTTTCATTAATGTTATAACATAATTTTTAATAGCACAGAATTTTAATTGAAATCACGTTCGTCATGGAATAACGTGTCAAACAATATCGTCTTGAGTAGGTACACCAATAATAAGTATGTTTGCATTTTTCACGTTAAAATAACGCAATATGACACAATGGAATAGTAGTGAAACGCTCATAATAATAATATGCATGTCGAAGATACGAAACATAATTGAATTGAAAAGGCTGTCTACGGGAGGCGTGTGGGCGTACTTTTTATTATTATCGCTGTGTATATAGTAACAATATGCAGATATAATATATCGAATTTAGGGAAAACATAATATTAGCTCGTTAGCGACGTATCATCAAAACTACGCAAAGGGATGTAGTAATATATATATATATATACATAAAATCGTGTATAGTTCTACATGAAACTTTACTTTTAAATGTATGTATAATGTATAAATAATCAAATGTAACTATTATAACTATTGCGCGCGTATATACCTAACTCTGTTATTAAATTTTCCCAGAAACTTTTTCCTTTAACTCACTACGATGCACACTATTCCGAATGTCATAAAAATTAAGTAAACAAATATAAGAAAATTCATACATTTACAAGGAAAGAAAAAAATATATTTTGTTAACAGTTTTTAAAAATGTTGTACCGGGTTATTCTTAATTTAATACGTTTTTGTATAAAACACATAATAGGGATTTGGTAATTTAAAACCAACGATTAAATTATAATAAATTGATATAATGAGTGGATGACTTCCATGAAATATAATATTATAATGTATAGTTTTATGATAAAATATTTATCATTCGTAAGAATTTAGATAATGATATTTCATAGATTTTCTCATATCAATGTTAATAATTAATAATATAACCCATTTTTTAAAATAAATGTATACATTCAATGAGATTACATGCTAAGAAATCAATGGCTTTTCCCATAGTAGGTATATAATTAAATGTACAACGCATAATTAAATTATTATCCGTATAAAAAATACGTCTGCAATAAATGTGTGTAATTGTGAATAGATGATGCGATGAAAATTTTTTGAAAAATTAGCACACCTTAGTAAAAAACAATCATCTACTGATTGAATATATATTTCAGGCATTTGCTTAATTTTTTTCTCACCACCACGATTCATATAAATGTACAATTGGTATATGATTACTGTTACTTTCCGTAGTCAATTTGGTGATTGCTCGAGTGTAATAATAACACGTCCGGGAATTCTCGTCGCCCCAAATACACATAATATGAGATGAGTGTGTGTAAAGACGTGCGAAATGAAATTCACCCAGACGTGAAAGCATTGCCATCGACGTATTATAGGTAAGGTTTGTGTGGATTAAATCCTCCCCGCAAGCAACATTAATTTTTCATTAACACATCCTACATGGCTACATGTCCGACATAAAATGAAGGTACTCTGTGTGAGGTTAAATTTTAAAAAATGTGAAGATATTTAAGATTATGTTTGAAACACCAGACAGCTTATATTGTATTAGTCGATTACTCGATTGCTATTTTCTAACATATTTATGTTTGCACAACTTATTGCTAGCCTAAAGTATAATACGCCTCCAGGTCCAAGATTTTGAAAACAGAATAATTTTATATTTTTATCCTTTCAAGTATATCACTATATGCCAATACATGCTAACTTGAACAATTAAAATTAATTAAACATTTTTTTTTTTTTTAATTTACACCTCAATTTTTTTAAAAAACGAATTAAAAACTCGATAGAAAGTAGAACAACTATTCTGAATAAGTATATTTTTTAAACACTTACGCTCTCAAAAGTTTCAACTAGTTATGATATCCCAAGATCTAACAACTAAATAAATAGGTACTTTAATAAATACTTAGGTCTTAGGAGTACCTATATATTATAGTATCTCTAGTAGCTATTTAAACTACTGTTAAGCTCAATCGAATGTTTAATTTTTTAATTTTAATGTATCTTGTATTATATTTTTTAATAAGTTCCTTATACTTCATTGTTAATATATTTATTTTGGAAACATTAAACAATATATATTTTGATACAACAATTTTTAGTTATTTATGTAGGGAATATTCTTTTATTATCATGAAAATTATAATTATTTATAGGTATTACGCGATGTTTACGTATTTAATTCTATTACATTTCTTAATGAGCCTCATTGTTTGATTTGTTTTTGAGCCCTCTGAGTCCTCGAAAGCTTCGATTTACCTATTTAATGCTATAATACCTTTGAAATATAGCTATGTATATATAATATATGTATAATATAAATATAAATTATAAAATTATTAATCACTAGTGAAAAACAAAACAACACTAACTATGAAATCATATCGTTTAAACTAAATAAGAAAATAGAAAATAAAAATGTTAACATCACAAAAATTGATTTCAGATATTCATGTACACAACATGTGCCCTCAGCGGAGCTTTAGAACATTAATACTATAATAAGGTATGAATGCGTGTCTGTTTCTCGTATTTATTATTCTACCCCATCCTCGACAACAACGCCCCTTACTCTATTAAGACCACTGTTCAATGTTTAACTTGCCAGCAATAAACGAATTAATTAATTTATATATATATATATTATAAAATGTTAATCGTTCTCTACTAAACTACAGTTGTTGAGATATAAATCATTATATTATATTAGTTATAAATTCACGCCGCGCCGCTACATTAAATTATTGTTATTATTATTATACCTACGGGCAAAGAGATTTGTTCAAATAGATCTATGGTAAACGTTTACTGCCAATCTGACTTAAAATCTCTTACGAATTACGATCACCATCATTTTGAAAATATTTATATAATATATAATATAAATAAATTATCTTTTACATCTCATACGAATAATGAGTTGGGGGCTGATTAGTTACTCACTTATCTTTAGTTCGTGGGTTCCCAACCTATGGTCAGCAGAACACTGGTGTACCGCGAGCCATGCTTAAAAAATTTAAAAATATTTCATTTTTCTTTGAGGCAAGTATAAGTAAAAGCTTTATAATACTGATATTATTTTATAGATCCTGATTTGGTCCTATCCACACATGATTCATGATTCTATGAAGTAAATCACAAACTTAAAAGTTAGCAGGTATTTTTAAAATTTCTGAAATATTAACTGCAAAACAGATAATCATGATACATTTCTGATAAACCTCGATATGGTAATAATTGTAAAAACTGGGACAATACACCGGTTTCGTCGATTTTCATTTGGTGAAATATTTATTGTATAGAATTTTAATATTAGGTACCTACCATAATAATTAATTAATTAACTAAAGTTTATCCGAGAAAATGTTCTTATATTTATACTGATAAAAAGAGACAAAATATTTTCCATCTCACTAGTAGTCATATGGAGACTGTACAATATTGTTATGTAATTATATTATTTATAATTTTCTAAATTTGTTAGTTACAATTATCAATCGTTGAAAAAATCAAAATACATAATTACTAAATAAAATGTGAGATAATAAAAATAATTATTCAAATACTGTAAAAAAATAATAATAAAATTAAAAATAAGTATTTTAAAATAATGTTTTGTATTATTCTTTCTTTCCCTCTTAAAATTGTAGTAAGTGGGACTGTGCCACCGCATCACACTGCGAGCTGCTAATAGTACGACTTTACTCAATAACAAAATATATACTTCTCGTCGACGGGAATTTTGGTTAATAGTATACATTATTATTATTTTAA
Organism: Aphis craccivora; assembly: GCA_009835225.1. Taxonomy (NCBI): domain Eukaryota; kingdom Metazoa; phylum Arthropoda; class Insecta; order Hemiptera; family Aphididae; genus Aphis; species Aphis craccivora. The sequence continues at coordinate 4,469 of VUJU01004354.1, forward strand.
AACTGAGAAGATGTTTTTATTATTTTTATTATTATTATTATTGGTACTCATCTTACGATATCGGAATTGAATTTCAGACATCAATGGAAATAAGGTATATAACCGTATTACATCATAATTCGTAATATATTATAACACACAAAATATAATGGCATATAATATCTGCTACGAAAGCAATAGTACCTGATATAAATAAGGCTGTACAAATATATATATATGTGTATGAATATTTACAGTTTTTAAGAAAATTAAAATTGAATACCTGCAAGAGAGTTTTGAAATTTATGGCGAACCGTTTCCGGTGGGATGTATAATGTTTCAGTTATTTTATTGTAATTGAAAAAAACGTTTCAAGTAGATATAGGACGATTTCAGACTTGAACCAGGTATTCATTTTAATATTTGTATCATACAAGCCTGATAAAATATTTGTAGTTTATTTTCTGCTTACCTTATACACTATTACTAAACATAGGAGTATATATATATTATATATGTTTTTGAAAGTTGCATTTTAGAAATTAAAATCTACTACTATATTGTAAGAGTTTTATTATATTTTAATGTATTTACCCATCGTGCCTCGTAACTTAATAATATTATTACACAAAAATTGTTATAAAATTATTATATTTTTTAAATTCCTATAATTATTTTTTGTTTTTATTTTTTTAATAAAATGAAATATTTTATGGGAAATCCTGTAATCAATTATTATTATATTGTTACCTATCATAATTTTTTAATTTTGTTATTTATATAATATTAAATATTTATTATAAATAATTCTTTATGCTAAACTCACGATTGTAATTTGTTATTCATCAATATAATATTATACCGAAATTACCAGATACGTATTGGATCATAAAAAAATCTCTCTTTCTTGAAACATTTTTAATATTGAAATATCTGTTTACTCAGATAACTGTACGGGTGCAAAAAAAAAGAAATGATGATCTTGCGAAAAGAAATATCAAATGGTCATACATACATGCAATGTTTTTTTTTATATACAATTCTAATGCATCCAAGATATTTTATATTTAAATTCAAATACGTCTAATATTGTAACAAATCAAATTTATTTTTCATAACTGTATATTATTGAATATACAGAAAAGTCATAACGGAATATTGTAAACAGAATGTTATATAAATTAATAAAAAAACAAAACAAATTTAAACTCCATGTGGGTTTTAAAATATTGTAAAATAGAAAGACAAAAATATTGTCAAATAACTGATTTTCAACGTGACCTAATTTTCTAGAAAATACTATGAAATTTTATAAAAATTATCATCAACATTTCAAAAGTATAAGCAATCCAAGAATATATTTTGTACACAAATAAATTAACCATATTGTATGCCGCTTTCTTCACTTATAGGAATTATTACTTATTAGTTATTAGTTATTAGTTATTAATAATGGACAATCAACACTTTTTAAAATGGATACATTTCATTAAAGTGCAATAACTATGAAAATACACATAATTGTTATTTACACAGATTTTTAAAAATTTAGATATATGTTTGTTATTTAAATATTTTTATTGAGATTAGCAAGACTACACTATTTATACCCATTAGCTACTGTTTAAAAAGAACATTGGATTTAAATGGCCTTCATGTTACTCTTACGCCATACATTACCCCCCCCCCCGCCGCGAGACTTGCATATAAGTAGACGGCAATCTTATTTAATATTAGAATAACTGGAATAGAAAAAGCGCTGCCAACAATGAGCAGTTGGAATTAAAATATAAACTATAATAATTAATAATTATAGTGTATATTATCAAAGTACATGTAATGTGTTGAGCGTTTTTGTGATTAAACTTTACCATTCTCTGGTAATGTCATGATTTCATAATATTGTTGAATAATAAATACCTCAAAACAATTAAGATATTTGGATCATTTTCCGACTATCAGAAAACATAGAACATTGGAAAATGGGAAAATTTTTTTTAAAATTATAAAGCCAGTTGAGAAAAGTAAGTAGAAAACTGAAGGTACGTTTGTCTATTTACTATTGTATTTGTATGTCTACTTACTAAGCGAGAGGGTTTATCTACACTTGTATACGGCACGAGGATAGTATAAATGTCACCGATAAAATATTACGCATTTGTATATATATATATATATATTATATATACACTTATACGTACTCTGGCTTGGACTGACATCGGAAAAGGATTCACCGTGCGCGAGACACAGCAACGGATATAAGTGCACGGACGCCCGAAGGGATTCAGTCGTAAGCGCCCGAAATGAAGGAGATAAGAGTGGAGACCGAACAACGTCAGTCCCAAAAACTAACCCACCCCTTCATCTGCTAGTTGATGTTGTATTCCTACTCACATTTCCCACACTAACGAAACGAAGTGTGATGTGCGCTAGCGATTCTGTCTGCAGCAAATTATGTAGTAGCAAACTTGCCAATATATAACTATGAATTACCATTAATTTTTAAGAACCTATACATTATATTCAGTATAATATTATTGTTTGGACAAAATAGCATTCAAATAGATCAGTTTTTACCATATTAGAAATACACGTTTGTATAGGTACGTATTAATCGTTTTGCTTCTCTGTTTGATTTTAGAAGTATAATATTATATAGGTACAAGTGCATAAAATATAGTCAAACAAGAAAAATAATTTTTATTGATTTAGTTAAAAATTAAGTGTACTCATGGAAAATTTGGCCTTAGCTTTAAAATAAAATTATAAGGGATGATAGCTATACGAGATGCATCATTGCTTCGATATATTTTTCGATAGATTGTCTAAAGTTCAATTTCGTATAATTTTGGATTAGTGTTGGTCTCTTTTAAAAGTGGTCATTTTTTTCAACCAACTAATACCTACATATTCATAATGTGTTAGTAAGCCAAGTAATTTCTTTATGAATTTGATACCTATCTTTAAATCAACATCATGTTTGTGATTTAAAAATTAAGTTTTAATTTAAACAAAACTTAATTTTTTCAAATGTTATTTTAAAATTTTGAAATATGTTTTAATTCAATTGAAAAATATTTTTTATTAGTTAGACTTTTATTTTTAATTCTAAATCATTTTTATAAACTTAATCTCAACAGTCTATACTATATACTCAATAAATATTTATTTAGAATTTCTTAATTAATCATAAAACTAATAAAGTATATGTAAACATAAATAATAATTAAAATATTATTTTTGTGAAATTTCCTACTAGCATTACTGCTAATTTCATATACATACGTATAAAGTTCTTATAATTTCTTATTGCAGTTATTGAATATTTTTATATTAATTTTAATTTGATTTCAGTGATTTGTTATATAAACATTTAAATTACAGCCTAAAGCCCTAGCTAAAATATTATTAAATCGATGTTAATCATAATTATTATTTAACAGAATCATATTTATCTGGAAGGATAAATAATTCCAATAACAATTTATTGATTATAATAGTGTAAATAGCTTTATTCATTTTTTTCTCAATCTATTAAAACCAAATAATATTTCTATGCATAATAAGCGTATATTTTTAACATTTAATATTCATGTTCAAAATAAACGACTTAAAATTATATAGCAACATTTTAATAATTGTATTTTTTAACATTCAATTTATATTAATTAATTAAATAATAATTGTTTCAAATTCCAACACATTAAAAAACGCATGTAAACCTCCTATTGATGGGTACTATGCGGGTATTTGTTTACGTTGACCGTAGTAAACCGTCGAATTATTGAACCTCGTCGCGAATCAGACGATCACAGATCCGTCGCCGGAAAGTCTCAAACGTGTTTTTCATAATCAACTTTATATTATAATTTACGAGTGTGGGTACACGATGGTTGTAATAATAATATTAGCACAATACAATATACTCGCATTAGTCGTGCGTTAACCAGCGGGCCGCCATTTATATGAATAGCCAAATGATAATGACAGAATGCCAGCCCGACGCGGTGGTCACATCCCTTTGCTGCGGTACTCTGTCGGGCACACGTATACGATATTATATTTAAAGGTAGATGCTATATATACTATATCTATGCACAGTGCACACCGTGATAAACACAGTGGTGTTTTATGTCGGTCGTGTAATCCCTTTACAACTTTACCGTTGAAGGGAAACTTAAGAAATTAAATATACAACGACGACCGACGTAAACTTTTGTATTTTGAAGCGTTTCACTCGCGCAAAGTGGGGTGTGTTTTTTATGACGAGGTCGAGCCCCTAGCTGCCGAAAGCAATATAATATCCTCATCACAACCGACAGACAATTTAACCCGTTTTTATGAAAATTGTTGTTGTTATTATTATTATTATTATTATTATTACTATACAGCACAAACCCCCGTTGCGCGCATCGTGTTACGCACGTTTTTCAGACATCTGTTGCCCCGGATACACACATACCAAATAAATACGTCTATATACATAATATTATCATCGTTGATGTTTTGGTGGTGTACGTCGTTTTGAAAAGTTTCACCTTGGCATAATAATATTGCGGTGGATGCAATTCCGATAAAAACCTACCTTATGCGGATTTGATTGAATTACTGTTTATCATTTTTGGGAAACACGGCACATCTCGTTCGCGTTATTTTTTTTATGCTGCTGCAATGTCGTTTATACTATGATTTATACTTTACGTCTACACGTAGCAAAATAAGTGATAGATATCATTGGATACGAAAATCGTGTCTCTATATGGAGAACCTTGGTAAAAAGGCTCTCTACTTACGAATTTTTCTAAAGAAAATATACGAACTATTGTATTACCATTAAAAAAATAAAAAAAAAACCGTGGAATTTGTATACGAAACGTAAATGTATGGAAAAATATAAGATGATTAATAATTTATAATTTTGGAAAAGAACCCTAATGGATTGGTTTTTTTTATAAAATAAACTAATTTCCATAATATACCACCGTAATACATTTTATCACAAGTAAAAATATAAGCCAAAATAAGTGGCTTTGTAAATTTTGACTATCAGAAAAAATAAAAATTTTACTCGAAATGTGAGATAAGTACAGTAGGTACCTATGTGATACAGAAGTCATAGGTTCCTAAAATACAAAACTAATATACTTCCAAAATATTCACTATATATACTTCGTGAACAAAACATTTGTTGGAAACGTACTCTATGGACTAAGAATAAATAATATAATAATGGTAGGTATATTTATTTTTTATATCTATAGTAATTTGAACGTAGAACTAATACCAATAATCTGTACGATTTGAGCTATGTTTATCAATATAATAGCTATTGAGAAAAGTGTATTTATTTAGGGTATAATAATTTTATTAAATTATAATATTTATAAAAATCAGAAACTGTGATTTCTTTTGAATGTGTACACATTCTGATTTTCAAGACTTCAAGAGTATTTCTAGGTCAACACAGCGTGATTTTTACGGGATAAAATAAAATAATAATGTATTATATTTGTTTAAAATAAAAATATATTTTATCAATTAATGCTATAAAAATATATTAAATTGGGCATAAAAAAATAAAATGTATTAATTATTTCATAAAATTCTGTTTAAAAATAATTTTAAAAAACTAATATAATAAAAGGTTTAAAAATAACTGTGTAATTAAAAATTTTGTAAACATGGTTGAATTTGTGTATATTATATAACCATACAATTTACAATTATACTACGATTTACTTGGAATTTTAGAAATTTTGATTTTTTTTTTTAAAGAGCAAGGCTTTAAAACATAGTGTGATTGACAGAGAAAGAGCAAGAACAAAATATTCAAAATATTAATAATAGGTACATCCTATTTTCTATAAGTTAACGTTTTATTTTCCTAACCTATTTGTCATTAATACATATAACTTAATAGTTGAGACACTATTCATTGGTATTTTAGTTCAGATACATCAACATTTTCAAAAAAAAACCACAAACTAGTTCTTTGAAAATGTACAGTAAAAAATGAAGCTATAATTTTAATTTTACCAAACGATATTCCCTAAACACATAAAAAAATCTTAATTAAAAATATGGACTTGTAGTAAGTACAACATTCAAAATTCAGAATTTAATTAAACATACAACACAATTAACGAATCAAATTGGGGTAAACGTGTTTGATAATTTGGTTATTGATTAGTCACCCTCTATACAAAAAAAAAAATCATACATAGGTACCTATATGTCTATAATATATTATTCTGTATTGTATAAATAAATTTGACAAATACTCAAGTGTGTCACAGCTTAAATAGAAGTTTTCTAGTATGATTTATTTATATACAATTTATAATATAATATGCGCAATAAAATTGTATTGTACTACTTTAAAAGTTTTATGTCAGATACATACAGAATACGGAGAATGACCAGCGTGGTCTTTATGGATATAGCATAACCAACATACATGTGTACTACACGTCTGCTTTTTCAATATTTTCCCAAACAAAAAAAAAATCACATTCCCCAAAGACTAACTTTTATCTCAGATAGCACTCACTGTGAAGTCTTAGTGTATAAACTTTACTTAACTTCGCAAATAAAAACTTTGTGGTAAACTAAAATATATATCAGATGTAACATGTGTGTACGTATACGTATTGACGAGTGTGATGGTCAAAATATTTACCCCCTCAAGGCTCTAACAATTACTTTTTTTTTCAATGTGATTGTACTATTGAAACACTATTTTACAATAAATTAGCTGTTTTATTTTGATTCCATTTCTATTTTCTATTTTCAAAGATAATTAATCTAAATTTCATGGTTTATAAATTTATATAAACAGATGTACAGTAGCTGAGAAATGTAATATATATTAAAAATTACATAACATATAAATGCACTTATATATTTCTAAAACCTAAAAACATGTTAAGTATACAATTTTGATTTATGATAGCCAGTAAGTATTACCTCTAACGTATATTATAATTGTCCTATTTTCATGAAATATACCTAAATATTTTTTTAATTGTGATAGTGATTGCTCAATCGATACGTTTAAGTTAAATTTACATTAAACTAATTAATTTTTTTACCTTAATATATCAAATATATTAGAGTTCTAAACTTTATAAGTTTAAACTTATTTAATTTAATTTTTCAAAACATTATGAAGTATTTCTTTGTATCAATAAAAATTAAGATATTAATTTCAAATTTCTATACGACATTAGTTCAAACTGTATAGGTATGTACCTATTGACGTATTCATAAAACAAACAACAGTTATTCGAAAGTGAAATACTTTTTAAATAACAATGGAGTTAATTGATAAAAACAATAATAAAAATAATATATACTTTTAAACTAAGGTCAGCGGATAACTATTTAAAAAAAAAAATAGGCATAAAATATATATAAGTACCTACTTATGGTACTTTTATGTCTTTTAGATTTCATAACAAAATTGTCAATTTTAAAATGCCTTCAATTAATTAATTTCTATACTATACCACTAATTACACATATTTTACATCAATATGTTCATATTATACAACTATAGGTACCTATATACCTACTACAGTACTACCTACTGTTTTATAATTTATACCACATTTACGGTATATTGGAATCGATAACATATAAATAATAAATAATCTATTTTTGTTGTTTGTTGAAAATTCACTTCGATTAAAAAAAAATAATAATAATAAAACACGATCTAATGAGACGTCTGAGTTATAAAACTAAAATGGTTTTTTAGGATAATTTAATTATTTTTATTCTTCCTCTCACAATAATACGTGAAACGCAATGAGCAACTACCGTTAAAGGAAAAAAAAAATAAAGGTCCGTCCCACGTCAGAGTTTACTTAGTACGAAGGAGAAAACAAATCAACCAAAACTGATCATGTACATGAATATTAAAAGAAGATAAAAAGAAGGTAAATATAGGTATCTATACATAATACATATATACTATATGTGTATATAATATGCACGTATCTGCCGCTATAGCAATGATGGTATATGTATACGCACATAAGCTACCTTCGGTCTTCGTACATATACGTATTATGTAATATATATTATATGATATCGGAAAGCGAATTAAATTGCCGGAGGGCTGATTTTAAATAAATAAATCCACGACCTGACTCATCAAAGCGGAGTATTTGCGTAGGTACCTACCAGTCACCGTATTTAGAATCGGTTGTAATTTAATTAGAGTTCGTAATCAAATTACGTTGATTTCGTAAGCGATTCGAAGAAAATAATTATGAAAAAATGCTACAAATTCTACAATACAATATCAATATCCCAATATATAAATTTTTCAATATCTATTTTTATATTTAGTTATTTTTTAAATAGCATATTTACATAAAAACTAAATCCGTTTTCGTTTCGTCGTAATTCGCGTAATTTGTATACCGTCATAAATATTATGATAAAAACAAGTATTTTTTCGTGGTATCGAGTATTAAATTCAATCCTTATAGGATATTACGATTCAATCTAATTAATCACGATCGTATAGTTCATAACGTTAATAATATTATAATTTATAATTATATTACCGTAATCCAAGTATTCATTCATTACTCCCAAATAAGCATTGCCAATTTAATTACATTGTTGATTTAATACATTTAAATTTTAAAGCAAAAAAAAAAAAAAATAGAAAATATACTCGGAAGATGTTATTATCATTTTTGTGAATATTATGATTTATGAAGAACTTAAGCAAAGAAAATTTTAAATATAAATCTAAAGTATTACAGATATTTTTAATGTCATTATTAATATTGGTAGTGTTTACTTAATTAAAAAAAAATAAAAAAAAGTGGGCAAGTGGATACCGCTCTGCTGTACATTAGGTGCCGTATGGATCATTATTATATACATAGGAGTGTTAAATTTGAATCCAATGAAAGGTATCATTGTATACGAAAAACGATTCTGAACGGAGATGATTTTTCAGCCTAGAATATAATTTCGAATGGTTGGTGAAAAAGGTGGTTAAAGTTTTAATGGCCTGAATATACCAGAATTTAAGTTCTTTTATAATTATTGTAAGCTAAACTTTTGAAAAATCTTGTATTAAATTTTCAACTCTTAGCTACTTAAACAGCAATTTTTATGAATTATACCTACAAAATAATTTGCAAATATTCATGGTTTTGACGAATTGTTGTCAATATTTGAATATCAAATGCTAAAAAAAAAAATTGTGAATATGTATTTTTGTAATTTTTTAACCACTATAAGAACAACTTATGAGGAACTTTGTATTAAATTTTCAAGTATTTTGATTGTGACAAAAAATTTTATCGACACTTCAAAAACAATTTTTCAGAAAAATTGAAAATTTCAGTTGTCTATAAATAGCTCAAAAAAAGTCAAAATATTTTGAAAATTAAATCACGTAAAGAAAACGCCAATTTTAATATAACTGGTAAAATTTTCAAGTATCTACGACTTATACTTTTTGAATAATAACAAATATTTAAAATCGTTTGAGGATGAATCGTTACCGTTACGCTATTTCCTAAAAATTTAAAATTCAAACGCACTTAAAATTTTTCCTATAATGATGCTACGAGTTTTCTCTATAGAGCTACTTGAAGGAAAACTTATGGAAAACTTAGTGTTGTATTTTTAATCCTTAGTTATAAACACAAACAATTTTTATGATTTTTCAACTTCAAAATTACTTGCAAATCTTTCCTTTTTCGACAGATTTCGTAAAAATGTAAACTATAAACATTTATAAAAAAAATATTGTGACTAATGATTTTTAATTTTTTTTAGCTACAATAAGAACAACTCATAAGGGACTTTGTATTACATTTTCAAAATTTTTTGGTCATCCAAATTCTTTTTATCGACACTTCAAAAAAAAATTCTCATAAAAATCGAAAATTGCAGTGGTCTATAAATAACTCAAAAAAAGTCAAAATTTATTTGAAAATTTAACTGTATACAGATAAAACTGACATAAACATTTGGTGAAAATTTCAAGTTTTTACAGTGATTAGCTTTTGAATTACAACCATATAAAAAAATCGATTTGTTCGAAAACTGGTTTTGCGTAAAAATTCCCGTTTTTCCGTCATTTTTTTTTTTTTTGTTTTTCTTGGTTTTTTGAAAACTGTTGGAAAATGTTAACTTTTGACCTCTATAATGCACCAAGCATATTCACTTTTATATCGGAAACTTTTATATTCTCAATATTTAAGATTTGTAACTAGTCAAAAAAAGTATTTTATACATTGACACATGCCTTAATGGCTTAATAGATAAAATGAGTCTAAATTATAGCTATAATATGATTTATGGTAAATAAAAAATAAAGCAATTTAAACTAAGACAATTAATAGGATCGGTTAATTTTCTAAAAATATATAATATTATTTTTCTTTACTCAATATAATTAAATAATACGAGTATACTAAACCAAGTACTTTTAAAGTTATATTTCACTGTTATATCGCACTTTTAATTTTAATTGTATTAGTATTTAATGTAAATTGGGTTCACGATCGTATCGTATTTATGGTTAAATAATTAATATATATAATCGCTTATTCTTATGAAAACCAAATAAAAATGATTATTATTAAATGATTCGATAAGACTTTATTAAGCTAATAATATAATATTTTTATGGTAGCCACACGAGCACCAAAATATTCGTACACAACTGATATAACTCACTATAGTACGATCTCAACTGCAACTAAAACAACATATTATCAAACATCATTTTAAGTCAAATCTACTTTATAAGAACTTTATACTTGAGATATAAGTTAAAGAAAAATTGAAATGACACCATTTAATGTCGTTATATATGAAAAAAATATCTGTTAAGCATATTATAATAATAATATATTGTGCCCTTTATTATCCTACAGTAAACATTGTAGCACTCGTTTTCAATTTTTTTTTTTGCACAAATAAGTATCCTGCATTATATCCTTTGTTCGGTTAAATTGTTATCGTGATGGGATGTTTCACATAATGTATTTTGCTTTCGCAATATTATTATCGTCTACCCGATTCTCTGCTATCGTTTTGGTCGTTCAATTGCCACGTTATCGGTCTATACATCAACCAATATTTTTCAATTGAATATTTTATCGCCACTAAATATGCATTATTTTCTAAATATTATAATCAAGTATTTATAAGTATAAATTTATCGCTATTGTTTTGTTTATTTGATAATTTATTATAAAGTATATAGGTATATGTATATAATATACGAGTATTTTTTAATTACAACACAATTTTGAGCATATTCCATTTTATTATTTCTATCATCGGTGTAATGTATTACCTCAGTATAATATATAAAAAATAGATCATGAGGGAATTCATCCCCCTAACCCTCTTGTCTACGCCCGTGCACAGAACACTGATTAGATATTCTTTAATTGAAAATCAGTAGTAACTAGTGAGAAATGATTATACAGAAAAATAATTTTTTTTTCACATAACACAATAAATATTAATATAATAAAGTCATACATCAAATATTAAAATTTAAAAATTGGATTCAAATACATTTATGATCAACAGTGTTTGATATTTTTGAATATTATGTTTATATTCTGAGTACCTATTTAATACGATTTTGACCTAAGTCTAGTTGCCTTTTTCAATGTCCAAAAGACTTTTTTTCAAATTTTGAATACTCGTAAAAAAGAGTAATAAAATACCTTTATAATATCATAGCAATAAATGTCGTTCGAATGACTTATAATTTATATATACCTACGTTATTTGTTATGGTTTTAATTATATCATAAGCTGATCAACTGTATTGAAATATATATTAAATCATTGTGAAATGAAAAATAGTATTCAAACCAAACAAAGTTTAAAATTACTTTAAAAAAAATAAATAATAAATTTAGTATCATTTCTGATATTTTCAGGACGTACCTAATCATAAATCTAAAGAAGAAAATAATTTTACGATTACGACTATAATTGAAATATGAAAACCTTATGAAATATATAAATTATCGATATACCTATATATTATGAACATTTATTACTATCCACCATTTTCCTGATTAATTGTTGATGATATATATTTGTATATTATATAATATATATATAAATATTTATTTATTTCAAATTTGATTGCTTCAAAGAGTCTGTGCTTGATATCTAATCAAACTATGTATACGGCGAACATTTTTTAATCTTTCCATAAAATTAAAAGTTAATTACAATAAATAAATTATACAATTCAAAAAAATTATGAATTTAATTTATGAATTTATTGCAATCAACAATTTTGTCGTAACACTCAGTAAGTCGCGATTATATTAATTATTTTGTTAATTTGATTGTATTTGTAAATCAGATTAAAATGTATTTAGTTATTTTAGATGTTCTACCTAGTAGTAAACATCACCGAAAAAATATATCTGATAAAATGCCAAGGATATGAAAAATAAAAAAATAAGAAAATAAAATTCAATAAATAAATATTTTTAATTAAATATTAATAAGCGATAATTTAAATTTTTACTGTAAATTATAGATGTAAATGTATTATGTTAGGAAAAAAAATATTGAAAATCATATTATTTCAATATGTATAATATTACATATATAATATTTATTTTCAAATTTTTCGAATTTAACTGAACGCTGTATATAGTGATGTTAATATTTATACGACCGCATACCTTTGACACACCCATTTGAGTGAGATTTAATCAAAAACAATGGCATACCGAGTGTATGCAGTATAAACGTTGGTATATTATATTTATTCTCAAATAGTATACCTAGTTAACCGAATGTTTTAAATGGATGCGATTTAAATGGAATTGAATTTTTCCTTTGCGTGTGATTATTTTTATTGGTTAATCGAGCGTTGGATTTAAACTAAAGGTTCGTAAATTCATAATTAATTTATTTTATTAATCTAGTTATTCTTAATAAATTACACAGTTGCAACTTTATTTCTCTCATAAGACTAGTACTTTACTATAGATAGGTATTTCCATATTAATATTATAATATTTTATAGATTGTCCATATTGTATAAGTACTATATTAACTATTAACTGCAACTGGTGTTAATAATTTGTCAAAAATCGAAAAGGAAGGTATTTTTATAATTTTTCATTACCAATACCTTCATAATTATGATTTAAAAGCGTTTCATTGGAAAAACACGAAAGTATATCAGATACAAAATGTTTTTTTTAAACGCGTTACGTCGATATTTTAAACTCAAAAATAAAATATTATACGATAGCCAAAACATCCAATGTAACTGCAGTGAAAAATCCAGTGTTACATAACATGGCGTGTTTATTTTAATATGTTTTACGATGTACAATATATACAGAGTAGAATATAGTACGATCCTTATAAATAGTTATATTGCAGTGCTATTTTGTAATCTTTGTAAGTAACACTTTAATTAATGAATTAATTAACACAATTTCAATTAAGTGGGTTATGTGTATTATAATTTATAAATACAATATTGTCTTTACTGCAAAATGATGTGCCTTTAATGGGGATACGAGTATATATAATATTACGCTTTTGTAAAACTATCTTTTTTTTAATATCTCAAATTATTTTCCATTTCCTAGATTTTGTATCCATTATATTAAATTGCATACATTGATGGAACTTGAGAATATTTTAGAACTACCTCTATATAAAAAAAATTGTCCACTACACTTAAAATAATATTCGTTTAAAAATTATGCGAAAGTCTTAATTCCCTTACAACATTAATAAAAGTAGGTACCTAACTTTTAATTATAAACTGTTCACTTCGTAATAAATCAAGAATTAGAAAAAGGTATATTGTTTTTTTTTTTTAAATTTTGATTGAAAAAAATAATAACAAAGATTTAAGAATAGTATTTATAAGACGGACTACAGTGTGAGTAACAGATACATGCAATTTATTCTCAAGGTATGCCCAAGCGAAAATATAAACGTATCTTTTAAAAGCTTATTATAATGATGATGAGTGACTGCGATATTATACGCATGACATGTCATTATGTCATTATGACGTGTACTTACGATAGGTTATCTTGCACCGTTCATCCTCGTCAAAACTGTTCATAGGTATAATTTTAATATTATTGAACATTTTAAATGATCATTTACTAAGCCACATACATATAATACACTTAAGTATATTCTCATTAAAAGCTCAAATTCAAATTTTTTTACAACATATTATATTATATTATATTACTAACAGAACAATGAAAATAAAAAGTAGAATTCAGTTAGGTTAGTATTTATTGTAATATTAACTATGTAATTCCGTTGTAGAACACTTGTTAAATTTTTTGTTTGTTATGGCCAGTTGTGGAATATAAAGAAAGTAGGTAATCAAATCTTTTCATTAAAAATGCAGTAGGTATCAGTTTTAAAAAAATAATCTTATTTTCATAAGTTTTAATTGATTCAAAATATTATCAAATACTCAAAAATTAGTAGAAAAATATTTTAAAACAAATAGATATTACTTTGATTATTTTATATATGTATTATACAGGGTGTATCTTATGTCGTTGTACGCGGGGTTTTTTAACGATTATGGATCGACAACATTAAAAATTAATTAATTATAGCTCTAGAAATACAATTTATTTAATAGATTAGGGTGCCCGTAGTAAATAAACCAGTGAACCAAAATGTATGATTTTAACATCAATTTTTTTTTAAAAAATAGCTCTATAAGTATCGATTAAAAAATATATTTGTT
>VUJU01004355.1:0-19207 GCA_009835225.1 Aphis craccivora
AATATTCTTATCTTATCGTACTTAATCATTGTGTATTAACTTAGAAACCGGCGATCGTTGAAAGAACGTGTTACGTGCTGTCCAAATAATATTTAAAAGAAATTATACCTAATAAGTTATTTGATTTTACTGGATACTGCTGTAACATTTATAAATAGCTACATAGCACGTTAATCCCACTGACCTTTAATTTAACCCGTATTTAATTTAATTCGTATAAGTGATATCAAAAAAATAAAAACGATATTTCACAGATAATGTTCTCAAGTACATTGTATATCAATTCGGAGTCTTAACTATCACTACAGCCTAAGTGGTTCTATCCCGCGTGAAACGGTTTTTACGGATGAATTTATACATGTGTAGCGTCCTCTTAAATTATTATACTATTTTCTGTCTATACACTCGCCGTGCGGCATATGTCAAAAAAACGTGATGATAATAATATGAAAATATAAAACACCAATAAAAAATCGCGAGGCCCTTTTTCGTCGCACACCCCTCGCGCCGGCACTGGGTAGGTGTAGTTTCCCTATACAACAACTGTCATCAAAAATCAAATTTAGAGCAAGCTTGACAAAAAAAAAAAATGTGTTACCTAGTACCAGCATTGATAATATTATACTAACCAATAGGTACTTCATCCAATATTTTCGTTCAGGCATAATACATATATAGCTAGAACTAATTTAAGCATGTTATGAATTTTAAATATTTATACACGTAAATTTAATAATATAATCTTACTCCACTTGATAGTTTTTGACTTGTTTATTCGAGGAACGATAGTTAGAACCATTGCAAGTTAGGTATTTTGAAAAATTAACTTTTCGCCCCAAATGTATGTTAAATATTTTACTATATACTCGCCAAGTACATAGTTTGTAATAATAAAAAACTTCATAAGGAGATTTAACTTTTTTATTACAAATTAAAACAAAATTAATTAAACAATAAATCCCAATTTTTTATTGGTCAATACAAAAGTTAAAAATAAATATAAATAATTAACTATTTTACAAATGTTCAATATTTTTAAAACTAATATTCAAATTAATACTTCGAATAAATGCGAATGAATAATGGTAAACGATTAAGATCCAAAACGATCGTAACATTTAAATATAATATAATAATATTAATAATATATCATAATAGTAAAATTATACAACACGACACGTGTTGATAATAATTATCTTTGTTTGTACACAATATACTATTTATAGGAACAAAACACCCAAGCATAATATTATAATATTATAATGTATTTATATTCAGAATTAGAATCTCGTCATCGATCGAGTTAAAACATTGGACAGGATTCCTGTCACGGGAATTCAGTTGATAATAATTTATTACAAACAACGATAATACGAAACGTGAACAACGAAAACAAAACAAAAAAAAAAAAAAACGTTGAAAAACGTGGCGAGGAATCGGCGCAACCGACGCACATCATTTCGCACGCACATAATAATATTACCTATGCTGTTCGTCTATTAGTCGTGCGGCGGCAGTTCTCACATGTAGGGCGGGGGCGGGGGCCAATTATTCCGGCTCTGATAAGCGTTTTGCATCAGCGGGTGTGGAGGTGGGTGATGCGGGTGCGGCGATTGCGACGGACCGGCACCGGCGTTTAGCCAATCGTTGCTGTCGGCTGCGGTCGGCGAGTACCAACCAGTTGTGGCGGCGGGGGTGGAAATCACGTTGCCGCCGCCGCCGCTGCTGCTGCTACCCACTGGCGGCTTTGGCCAGTCGGGTCGGCTTCCGCCGTGCCCGGCCCATTCCTAGCTGGTGCGATGTCTCTTGGACGGTCCAGCCGCCGATTGGTAATGTTGGATTTGTTGGTCTTGCTTGGACAACAGATTTTTTAGATGTGGCAACGCGTGCGTGATATCTTGAAGCATGACCATTGGTGTGTCTTCCGCGTATACCGACCTGAGACGTCCGTTCTCCCGCAACACGTTCACCTGTTCACTGTCGAACAAACGACGAAAGGTTAATAATTTACGTCTACTTATTTCTCGTTCAGTATTGAATAAACAATAGGAGAATGATTAAAAGGAAAATATGATTCCGTGTGTGATACTTACGAATTTCCACAAAATAGCGTTATGTTCAAGTATTTTTGCAAGACGTGCGCGCATCTCGAGACAGAGCACGAAGGCAACAGCATTTGGATCAAGTCGTCTACGGTCACCATCAAATCTGAATATATATAAGGTTTGGCGTTTATGCAGTGGATCATTCTTCCGTGGAGTGTTGCCTTTTGGATCTGTGTTGAAAAATATAAATTATACACATTATAATAATTTAAAAATAATATAAAAGTTTTGTATTCTATACAATAAAATAAGCCTAAATAGTAGTTCTTTATAGGTTTTATTAATGTTAATACCACTCTCTATAATTTAAAAATTGACAGGCCTGTAATTTTAAACCTGTTTTGTTTTATTGAAATTGATAAATTAACAAATATTGAATTAGTTGTATGAATTTTAAAAATATTCCACAAATATTGAGTTTAAGGAATAACTTTAATACTAAATATAATTATACACGTAATATGTAATTAACAGAAAAACTACACAAGCATCAATGATGTTCATATTTTTTTTAATGTTTCATTTATGTAAAACGTAGTAAATAAAATATTTTAATTTTAAGTTCAAGCCTTCAAGCCTATCTTATGTTTATTTAATCAAAATTGTCTATACTATAGAGTATAGGTAACAAAATTATTAGATGAAATCGATACATATGATAATTTTGTAGATAAAAACTTACTTTTTAGATTCTTATTTATTATTATTTTTGTGTTTGTGTACACATGCTGTACAGGATAAGTAGTTGAAAAATGATATTAAACTTTGAGGATAGTTTCGGATATTAAATTAAATCTAGTTTGTACTTTAAGCAGGCATTAAATTCCCAATATTTAATAAAATAACCGTGTATAAGTGTATGACAAAATATAACTAAGGAATAATGAGATTTTTACGTAAATCCAGTTTTTGACGAAATTGCATTTTTTAATTTTTTTGTGTAACTTAATAACAAATGACTGAAGATACTTTAAATTTTAACAAAATGTTTATAATATTATTATATTTATAATTTATTTTGACACATTTGTCTAAGCTGTTTATAGACATTTTCAAGATTTTTTATTTCTAAAAACGCAAATGAAAAATTTTTGTATGGATAAAAAGCGTAAAAATTTAATGCAAGATTCTAAAGAAAATGTTCTAAGAGATATTGAAGATATTTGTAGTATGTAACTAGTCTCTGATAAGAATCGTTTTTCCTACATACAATGAGTTAATAGTATATCATTGAACTCAAATTTAACACACCCATTATAGTGTCCCAATCAACATCCAATGATTCCAATGTACAGCAGTGGTACCCACACTTGCCTCCCTTTTTTTTTTAAATATAAAAACAGTTTTAGTAAAATAATCTTAAGTAAAAAAAAAAAATACATCATGAATTATGAATTTTTACTTTATAAACATTTGAAAAATATTTTTTTATTCTAGGACCCACAACTTCAGTCAATCTGACAATATTAAAATATAATATGAAAGATTATTAACCTTGTATGCTGCATTATTTGTTGAGTCTTGTGCCCACATTCGTTCAGGTATTTTTTTTAATTCCCAGCCAACATGGCGAAGAGGAGCATCTTGTACAGGTGTAGGAGCAGGACTAGATGGCGGAGATGATAAGTCAATGATTTCAGTAGCCGGGGTCATAACTGGTGCAACATTCCTTATAGCGTTGCGCTGTTGAGTGTTAGTTAAACGACTGTGCACAGGTGTTGGACCATTATATGGCTGAACTTGAGGAGTAGTAATGATTTGTTGCTGTGATTGTGGTTGTTGTTGTTGTTGCTGCTGCAACTGTTGTTGTTGGGCTTGACTATTGTTAGTAGGACGTTGATTATAGAATTGTTGCGTTTGATTTGAGTGTGACATCACACTGCTACTGGGCACTGGATTGTACATGGTTGTCATACATTGGCTAATAGGCACAGTGTTGGAATATGACACATTATTACTAAAATATATACATAAACATATATAATATATATAAATAAATAATATTTATAAGATATTTACAAATTTGATTATTTCGATAAAACTTACCCAATTGCTGGTGCCGTATTGTTTGCACGGACAAGAGGTGGTGGTGGTATAACATGATTCCCACCATTCATTAAACTATTACTTTGAGACATTGGTGGTCCCTAAAAATCAAATGAAAACACAACATGAAAAACTGTCGATTCACTAATAAAAATACATACATGTAAATATATATATATAGTCCTTAACATAATATTATTAGTTTTAAAAATAAAACCATCTATTAAATATAAACTATTTAAATTATTATCATACACAAAGGCATAACATTTAGTTAATATATTTTTTTTATTTGAAATTAACTTTAATAAAACATCAAATAATATTAAATTATACAATAACTCAAAATATTAACACAGTTGGCCAAAAATTATTTAAAAATAATTTCAACACGAACAAAAACTATGTACTTTAAATTTAGAATTATTATTTATTATTATATTAGTATATTACTCCAAGTCTACAAGAACACGTAACTAAGCTTTTAATATAATTAAAACCAGTGATGAATTATTCAAATTACCAACTGAGGAATGATAATTAAATTGTAAAATTTTGTTTGTATTAAATCAAAATATAAAGTTTTCAGTGTGAGCTTTGAACTACAGATAATTAGTCAAGTATTACTATACAAGAGATAAGTAAGGAGGAAAAAAATTAAGAAAATTTAAAAATAAGTACCGCATTATAGCACTGTGCAGCTATACTTTGATTTCTGGATGCAATAGAATAGCCACGTGTTGTTTGTGGGGGCAAAGCTGGAGTGGTATATGAATTAACCTACAAAAACATTATTTATATATTCAGAATCTAGGGTGACATAATATTATAGAAAAAAATTGGTTTATATGAAAATACATGCTCAACACCACCACTATTTATAGTATAAGAAAATTATATTAAAAGAAACAAATAAAAACATAACTGTGAGTAAAAATTAGTGCATTTAAATCATTTTTCTTATTTATATATCATATTATAGTATTTCTTTGTTAGGTACAAAACTACAAAATGTATAGTTAATACACCTATTTATTTATAGACCCATTGTTTATAGTTAGGTAATACTAAAAAAAAATTTAGCATTGGTGCATTTCAATAAATTGTAAAACACAAAAGCAATTTAATAAGTTTAATAAACTGAGTAATGATACATACCATTTGATTTGGGGGCCATCCATTTTGAAAGGTATTCATTACCACTGGCATACTTGGTGGCATCACTGGTGCTGAAGCAGTCAATGAGTGTGGAATAGTACTTGCAGGGGCAGGTACTTCAGGGGGGGCTCTAATCCACGCACCTGGTGGATTAACGTGTGTTGATTTCTGATTCGTTAATAACTGCGTATCAATCACTTTAGCAGGCCAGTATTCTTCAAAATGGGTTTCTGGTGGAAAATAATTCTTGATATCATCAAGACTAGTCACAGTGCACGAATCACTAGCAAACAGCTCATTTCTGATCCCTTGAACTTTACAACAGAACTTAAGATAGGCCAAGTTCCAATTTTCGAGTTTGACAGCACGATGCCTTAAGTTTTCTGTTTCTCCTTCAAAATAGAAAAGTGGAACATATTTATGGCCATCTTTAAGGCAGTATGGCACAACAGATTCAGAATTGATACGAATAAAACCACATTTTTCTTTGCGACTCGGAGTAATATTGCACAGTAGTTTTTTATAACAAACTTCTATAAACGTATAAAATTCAAGAACATCTTCTAAACGGACAATATAATCTTTGCCAGCATAGAATGTATCTTTGCCATAAACACCGTCACAATGTTTTATATTTATCTCATTTAATATTTTAGCTTCTGAATCAGTGATAAAATGACTTCTCACTGATGTACAAGTATAAATATCAGCATGTAAATAGTGTAAGTAATTGCTAAGCAGCTGAGCTTCAGCCATTCGTACAGATACAAATTTCAATTCTTCGCCATTAATTTTACGAATAATGTATGGTATAAAGAATCCTGCAATTGATTTCCAGCAAAATTTACCTATATTGCACAAAATAAAATTCATTATAAAGTAGATATCCTCATAAGAAATGTAAAAATATGTGTTTAAGTGTTTTCTATTTACTTACCTTGAATACTTTGTATTTCTTCACTATCTTTAGATATTTTTTCTTGATTATTTTTTTGTGAAATTGATGCAATAGTTAAAGTAACTGCTCTACCAGCTCTGTTTATATAAACATTGGCTGGAGAAGAACTTAGCTGTTTTGCTGCAGCTGAAGCAGTTTTTTGATAGTTTTCTTTCATTTTAAGGGCCATTGCATTGATTTCAGGATCATCGCATTCATTTTTAACACTTATCCCTGTAATTTAAATATAAAATTATCTATTAATATAATTAATAAATTATAGATAAAAATATAATATTGATAATAAAATGAATTTAAAAAAAATAATAAGTCTATAATATGGCTTTATAAAAATAGTTAAGTATAAAAATTTGGAATTATTTAAATAATTTAAAAGAGATATTTTTGTTGCATTTGTTTTTAAATACTTTTGCTGGAAAAAAATAGGAATCTAAGTAAATGTACATAAATTATATTAAAATTCGTTAACATGATTCACTATAGTCTATAGGTGTTGATAACAATTGTAGTAAAAACTTGTAGGTAACATTTTACTAATAATTTTAATATAAAATCTACATAAATCTACACCAATCATTTATAATATAGATACAAAAGATACGATAATAAAATATAATACCACAACCATTACTACCTACCTGAAATTTAGGACACTCAAAGAGAAAGTAAAAGAAAATAGACTTATTTACTGTAAGATTTAAAACTTTATAGGTGTACACTATACAATAAGAATTAAATAGGTATGCCAAGATTGGTAAGCCGTGATATAAAAATAAACTAATTAAATTTGATAATCAAAATAGTATGGATTAGTCTTCTTGGTTACATGTTGCTTTCACTTAATAAGTCAAATATTAAAAATATTAGGTGCTTTTCAGTTATCCCAACTACCTCCTCAATGTCTCGACCAATATGAGTTTGTCATTTATATAATTAATATACCTAATGTATATATTATAGTATAATTTTTATTATCACATAATCGCAACTACCTTTCTTTAAACGATATAATTTTAAAAAATGAATTAAAAATTATTAAAACTATTACAAAAATTATAAATAAAATTCTAAATTAATAACTAACTCGAAGAGGAAAATTCAGTTCAGCCAAGCAATTTTAAACATTTGTGGATTATGGTACTTTTGACACCACATGAATTTAACCAAATAACTGTCTAAATGAGAATTCAGGGCTAGCCGCATTGCCACTAGCTCGCTTGGACATTCAAAACGTAAATATCCCTAGATTTGTTATGCAACACCACCTAAGGTAGGTCACAAGCACTGATTAATCTGTGGTCAATGGGTTAAAAAATGATGCTCATAATTTTGTAAACAACAGTTGGTAATAACTAATAATTATTTAATTATTAAATAATAGTTATTTGGTTAGGTAGTAGCGATTGACTGAAGATAACGGTCGTCAACATATATATTATGTAGTCTAAATAACAGAATTAGAACAGTGGTAGTCGTGGCATCGGAATAACCAAAAAGTACTAAATAATTATTTTATACTTTGTTGATAACAAAAAAAAAAAATATGTAAGGTAGGTACTAAATCAGACAAATCATAAGTTTTATTCTTGACATATTATCAAATATCAACTAGATAAAATGGATAGGTAATCTACACCTAATTAGGTCTACATGACTGTTTTAAAGCTTTTTTAGTATTAGAAATAAATTTAAAAATTATATTTGGTTAAAAATGAAAAAAAATAAGAATATAGTGATGAGAAAAATTTAATAATATTAATATGTATACACATAATGCAATAACTAATACAATAATATTATGTAGGTATACAATTATTATTAAAATACAAAACAAAAATGAAAATGAAAATATACAAATTATTAAATATTTACCCATTATTTATAATACAGCAAAGATTTATTGTTTTTTATTTTACATTTTATAGGCGAAGATTTAATAAGCATATTGTTAAAACAACCATAGAATTTAGGTACTAATTAACACCATGATTAAACCAGACATAGATAATAAAATATAACAAAAAGGCCTTTAATTGATTACTACAACAAAAGATTAACTAGACAATAAATTTAAAAATATGAAAAACTATATAGTTCAACAAAACAGCATATTCAATTTACAACAACACGATTAACTTTTAATTTTATAATTTATAATTTTGATGAATGTGTTCAAAAATAATTATAAAAAAAATAAAATAATAAAATATTATATAATCTAATTATGTAAGGATTGTTTTCAAATTTATATATTATATTTATTGTTCTAATAATATATTTATGATTACAAAAATATTCTTGTAGTTATAAGAAATCTATACATTTTTAAATTATCAAATTAAAGATTTCCCATTCCCAATATAATTTAAGATTAAATATTAATTGGATGGTGATAGATAATGATATTGTATTTATATTATATTATACATAATTATTTAAAAATAAAATAAAAACAATGAACAACAAAGACTGTGAAATAAGTATAATTTTAAGAAGCTATTAGTAAATTATAAAATTATTCATGTTACAAAAGTGAAGTCGAGTTAGAAAGCTAGTATGATACAAAATACCAATAATGAAGGTAATATCAGCTATAAAAAAGCGGGCAAGTGGGTACCGCTCTGCTGTACATTAGATGCCATATGGATCATTATTATATATTATAGGAGTGTTAAATTTTAATCCAATGATAGGTATCAATGTATCATTGTATACGAAAAACGATTCTGAACGAAGATGATTTGTCAGCCTAGGATAAATTTTTAGTGGTTAGTGAAAAAGGTGGTTTATGTTTTAATGGCCTGAATACACAATTTAAGTTCCTTTATAATTAATGTAAGCTAAACTTATGAAAAACCTTGTATTAAATTTTCAACTCTTAGCTACTTATACAAACATTTTTATGAAATAAAAATAATTTATACCTACAAAATAATTTTAATAATATTCAGGAATTTGACAAATTTTTGTCAATATTTGAAATTCAAATGCTAATAAAAAAAAATTGTGCCTACGTATTCTTATAATTTTGTAATCACTGTAAGAATAACTTATGAGGAACTTTGTATTAAATTTTCAAATATTTTGATAAGGTCAAAAAAATTTTATCGACAATTCAAAAAATTTTTTCAGAAAAATTGAAAATTTAATTTGTCTATAAATAGCTCAAAAGAAATCAAAATATTTTGAAAATTAAATCATGTAAAGAAAATACTAATCTAAATAACTGGTGAAATTTTCAAGTATTTACGACTTATACTTTTTGAATAATACCAAATATTTAAAATCGTTTGGGATAAATCGTTATCGTTACGCTATTTCGTAAAAATTTAAAATTCAAACGCACTTAAAATTTTGATGCTTCGAGTTTTCTCTATAGATACTTGAAGGAAAACTTAGTGTTTTTTTTAATCCTTAGTTATTAACACAAACAATTTTATGATTTTTCAACTTCAAAATTACTTGCAAATTTTCGCGTTTTCGACAGATTTCGTACAAATTTGAACTATAAACGCTTACAAAAAAAAAAATTGTGACCAACGATTAATTTTTTTAGCTACAATAAGATCAACTCATAAGGAACCTTGTATTAAATTTTCAAAATTTTTTGATCATCCACAATATTTTTATCGACGCTTCAAAAAAAAATTCTCATAAAAATCTAAAATTTCAGTGGTCTATAAATAATTCAAAAAGTCAACATTTTTTGAAAATTTATCTATATATAGATAACATTAACATAAATATTTGGTGAAAATTTCAAGTATTTATAGTGATTATTTTTTGAATTACAACCATATAAAAAATCGATTTTGTCAAAAACTGATTTTACGTAAAAATTCCCGTTTTTCTGTTACTTTTTTTAGGGTTTTTCCTGACGCGTTTGAAAACTATTGAAAATTTTTTACTTTTGATTCCTCAAAGTACCAACTAGATTCACTTTCCTATCAGAAACAGGGCTCACTTTTTAAAATCAAAGCACTTTTACTGCTCCAAAACGCGGTGACACACACACACACACACACACAAAACACACATCATTGTAAAATCAATACATTTATCACTTCGTTCAGAATCTAAAAAATATAATTTATATATCATATATTATTGAACATTAATATTTTTATTTATTTTAGTAACTATCAAATTAAAGTTATTTTATACTATCCGTATAATAACAGGTATGATCATACTTTTTCTATATACATATAGGAGGCGTGAGGATTGCTTTGAGCACTATTCGACCTAAATGAATAACCACCTATAATGGATTAAAAAAATCACTCGGTAAATTAAATATTACTACTTGGAATAATTTCTATGACCAAAGCGTACTCTACAAACAAAAAAATATTCAATTTTCGTGAGCCTAAACGAAAACTTCAGTCTCTCTCGAGGAACATATTTTAAATGAAAATTCTGATGCCAATTGCAGCAAGTCTACAAGCCCCATACGACAAAAGTTAAATTTATATAAATAATATTAATATTATAACAAATGATTAGCTTTTTGAAAAAACCAAGTTCCCGAGTACGAGTAACCTCTCGTATTACGTATTAGGGTTGCCACCTCTCCGGGTACTCCGGTTTTACATATAAATCTACGGACTCCAGGTTCAGTGAATTTATTACTCTCCGGGTCAAATAAAATTTCGGCTGTCGAGTTGTCGTAAAATTAGTACTATTATATCATACGGCATAAGATGAGCAAAATGTATACAAATAGTACATTTAAATAAAAAACATA
This sequence comes from Aphis craccivora, assembly GCA_009835225.1. Classification (NCBI taxonomy): domain Eukaryota; kingdom Metazoa; phylum Arthropoda; class Insecta; order Hemiptera; family Aphididae; genus Aphis; species Aphis craccivora. The sequence goes on from VUJU01004355.1 coordinate 11,015, forward strand.
TAATATATAAGTATATAACATACTATATAGCACAAAACCATCGTATATATTTTTTTTTATAATACATAACTTGCAGTATTATATATAATTTTTTTTTTCAAAACATTGTATTTTTTTAGTAATAAAATATGTGATGATATTATTATATTAATAATTTTTTTTGCTAATAATCGTCCAGTCTCCGGGTCTGTTATCTTATAAAGGTGACAACCCTAATTACGAATAGCAATAAAAATATATACACATAATACCTATATCCTTAGAAACAGACAGATTTTTTAAATATTATGTCGAATGTTGATACTGCATCCTAAACAAAATCCGAATGAGTAGTTTTCGAGTTTTAAACGAGGAGTACTACACAAGACTTCAAATCGACCATACTAAAAGAAAAATAAACCGCATTCATTAACTGCTAACAAAGCAGGCTATTGGATCGGCTCGATCATTCTAATGAATTTGGCGGGAAAAGGATCTACAGTTTGTCGTAACGTGATATTATTGTAGGCTAGTACATGGTTACACACGCGTGTGTCGCAGCACTAGGAGTGGGGAGAAAGTAGTAATGTTGTATTCAAACATTTAAACGATTTTTTTTTCTTTTTACGAGGGACGGTTAAAATCACTGAACTGACTAAACGTTTTGAATAAACACCGTCTGTTCTGGAATAACTGTTGTTCGAATTGACCTCGTGATAAAATCTTTTTTCTTTGTAATACACACGCACACATATAGCAAACATTTATTTATAATAGGTTAAGTTAACAAAATACAAGGCTAAGAACAAATTGTTAAAAATAGAAGTGCACCGCGAGGTGCACCGAGAACATTGATGGCGTATTATAGACAAAATAAATAACCGGAAAGGCGTTATATTTATTCGAAATGTGTCCGAAAACAATAAACAGTATTGTAGTCCCAAGTGTCCGTACACTAACTAAAAAAAAAAAAACCACCTTCAGAAAACATTAATATGTCTTATTAAAATTGGTCTTGCACAAAGGTTTGCTCGGAAATTATCGTTTTCGAATATAAAATTAGTTCAAAATAATGTATATTACTATGTCTAACTACTTCAAAGTTCGATAAAACTCAGAATGCGATCAGTTGCATGGAAAGCCGCCTCTCCCACTCACAAATGTCCAGCATTTAAAATCTCAACTAAAGCACATTTTTCAGTTCTCTGAATTTCTTCGATGTCGTACAACCCGACGCATCGTACGAACACACACATGCGCGCAGACAATAACACACACCTCCGCCCCATTATCGTTATTTCGCTTACATCAAAGGTGTCGGACAATACGCGATAAAGAAAATGTTATGTAACTGGTATGTGTGTAGTCATCGAATATGTCGTGGATAGTTTGAACACGAGTTAATAATGTCGGGAAATTCCAGGGCGATACTAGGTTCCTTGAGTTACGTTTCTTCGTCGTAGACCATCATCACGGCAGTAATAATTTTAAATCAACAAATATTATGAAAACTAAAACCGAAATTGATCATACAATCAAACTTATAAACGTTGGGACTTAATCAAAGCATAATAATACATATAATACGCACAACTACTTTTTAGTCTTCATAATATAAAAAGAGAAAGAGGAGAAAACACTACACTAAAAAACCGTAATAGACAACGAGGACATGGAATTGGTGTGCTCATTTTTTAACGTTTTTAAAATTTAATTAATTAAATGGACCTGTAAATTTTTACATTGTATATAAACAGATTTATATATATTTACAATATAAATCTGATTACTGATTAGTAAACCCGCTAAAAACACCGCAGTATTACTAAGAAGAAATTACCATAATCACACGTAATTATATATCCGTTATAACATTTAGTGTACAATATATTAATATCATAAAAGTACATGGTACTACCTATGTAGACTAACAATAACATTTTAAGTGCTATTTCCAAGCGTTAATAATAATGTTCCACATCACAAAAACGAGGCACGATTTAATTTAATTAAACAAAAGATGTTATATCATATAATATATAATATATATTATAGTTAACTCAATCGTACCTCATATTTCAGTTTAACTGACTAAAAAATAATAAATAAATAAGATATTACAATGCTAGTTTAGTGGCATTAACGTTGTTATACATCCCCCAACATTGATCCCCCCCACTTTTGATAAAATAATATACTCAAATGGCAAATATAGCAGCTAGTAATAACTAAATAATAGTCGTAATGTACGAACAATATCACATTAGGTACACGACACAATATTAATCGTTAGGTTTGAAATCGTTTTTAAATCATTTACCTTCGTTAGCGGGAACGCTGATAACATCCGCCATATTTTTAATCGTCCGGTCACCGGTGGCTCGAAAATCGGAATAGAACGGCCGGGTGGCGCGGGTGGAGGGCGGGGGCAGAGCACGTTATTCGACGAAAATAATAAAAAGCCGGAGCATTAGATAACGCGAAAAAAAAAAAAAAACGATTACTGTTTAAAACATAAATAAATACGACGTATCGAACCGCGACATGTGTACTGTCGATAAAAAAAAAATTACTGTTCAAACACGAACGGCTGCGCGCGCGGCAGCCGGGAACAACAGCGCACACGGGGAATATCGGGGCGGATGGTTTTCGAGTACGCGCGTCGACGGACGGGCTACGGCAAGCGGCGTCGGCGGACGAATCGCGAATGAACGGCGTCCGACCGGCGCTCGGTGGGGATAACGACGTCCGGGACGGCCAAGCGGCGGCGGCGGCGGCGGCGGCGGGTCGCGGCGCACTCACACGACGACGGCGACGGGCCCGCGTGTGCGTGAGTTTGCTTCCGTGTGAGTGCGTCCGCGTACGAGTTTACGCTGCGTCGGCCGCGGAGTTTGTGCGCCCGTGTGTGTGCGCGCGCGGCGCGTCCGCCGTACGTGGTACGTATTGCGCGTGCGTGAGTCGAGTGAAATCGTCCGAACGGAGACGGGAACCAGTCGGCGGCTGCCGTAGCCTCTGAGCGAGGTACGAGCCGAGACCGTAATGCCGCGACCCGCGTCCCGTGCCCGCCCGTAGTTCGCGCGCCGGCGGGGCGGCGGCATCCAATCCGTCGTCCGTCGGAGCGTAAAACCCATTATGCGGCGACCCCGCCGACTAGTACCCGGCATAGAGGCTATCGGCGCGCCGAGCTCGCATAGTTCAAGGTGTTTTCGTATAGCGTACCGACGCGGGAACGATAATAATTTATATTATTTCTCTGAACACCGCACCCCGCAGCGCACCGCACCGCCCGCCCACCGGCCCGCCAGCCCATCGTCGGCCGACGGATTCCCGGCCATCGAGCGACACCATATTATTATTATTATAGCTCTTCCCGGCTCTCCGCCACCGCCACCGCTACGCGAACCCACAATAACGACATTGCTATTAAAAACATATATTGTACCCGTAACGACGTCGTCGTTCCGCGTTGTTCGTCGACGCCGAGGGGAACTGCCAGAGGCGGCGTCGCGTTCCTGCTCGTAAAATTCCTTGTTCCAAACCGGTGTGGAGCGAACAGAAAAAATTTCGAAACGATATTACTATACCATTACCCTACCGTTCGACAATATCATTGTACCGTACGACTGTATAATCTGTCCTACCGACAGACGCCCGCGCTCGCCCACGTCGGACGACGTGCTCGGCGCGCACGCCCACCACTTCGGCTCGGTACAACGATTTCGTTAATTATTATACGACCGTTACGGTCTGTTCCGGGCTAAGCGCGATGCGCGCCAATTATCCAAACCTCACAATATCATGACATTTAACTGGGACGGTTATTATTATCCCGTTCGCCGCGTGTCGTACGGCCACCGCGCCCGACCGTTTCCGTTTTTCATATGAATTTAATTACCTGTTTTTTTTTTCTCCAGTTTATTTGGCGGCGGGCGGACGTTGTACCGCAATTATTGTATGAACAACAATGGTACTAATTATTACTGTACAATGTATGTGCGTGAATTATTGTAGGTCGTTTGGTACACGAATACGATTGTATAATTTATGGTAATTAAAAATAATTACCATAAATACCGAGTTACCGGATTGGGCGGCGTATACAATAATTATTCATGTATATTATTAGTCATCATTGCCATGGTAACGTTTAACGAAATCCAAATGTATAAATAATATTACGAAACCAGACGTTTTCCGCGGCAGATGTATTTAACATTAAATATAAATATTATTTCTGGTACCTGTTGTATTGACAGTAGGAAATGCGGTAACGTTTTGTATATTTTTCGCCTACGAGGAATGGCCCGACAACAGTATTATTTATGTGGCATTATTTTTAAATAAAAGCTGTGACAACAAAATATATTTTCAACGAAAAAATTAAAAAAATGGTGTACATGAGTATAAATAATTTCTATGCCTAACATCATTAGTCTCTGCTATATACCGTCTACGTTTTTTTTTTTTTTCAAAATACGAAAGGTTTTAAACCGTTTCCCAATCAATAAATTATTATATTTCGGTTCGTTATCAGTACAGTTTTTATATCGTTGTACGCGATGGACGTTTTAAATGTTACAATCGTTATTTGTATGTATCATAGGTAATTGTTTACATTCCATGTTTAAATACGTACGTTTAATCGTTATATAATTATGTGTCATTATATTCTACAAAACGTACAATACGGACGTGGTAACGATAACCATATCGTTATTATTATCAAAAACAAATTAATGCGTGAGTCATAACTCATAACTCGTCAGTGTTCCAATGTTCGACATCATAATTATATCGATAACACCACTAATGGGTGTTGGGTGCGGTTTGTGGGTAAAGAATGCTGATGAAAGAAGTTGTAGTACTTAGATGTACCCATCGCTAAATATTATTATATTATAATATTATATTTAGCCATGGATGTACCGATCTGATGACTATCAGATTGCCCGACCAAGCATGTTATAATAATTGAGTATAATATATCGACCAGTAGACATCGTGACATTAAAAATACGTTACGACGATGAAAAATAGTTAAATCTCAAGTAAAAAATGTAGTCAAGGCGGCCTTAGTTACGGAAATTACTTGCGGATTACGCGGATAAACGTAGATGAGAATGTGATACAGGTAGATACGTGTCCTGCACTTGTCGTACGGTACCTTTTGAAATGTGCAACTCGTACTACTTACAGGCAGCTAGGCAGCATGATGACATAATTATTATTCTCGTGATCGAACGTATTGATTTTCCAGGAGGTGTCTCGGTAAATGTTGTGGTATAATTGCATTTATCGACATTGAAAAACTCTGTTGTCTAAACACTGTTCGTATATTCGAAAAATAACTTGATAATATAATATTAAGGTCTAAGGTCTTCACAGAGTTGTAAAAAACAGCTTTTTTTTAAATGCTTTTTTTATAATACCTATCTTAAACAGTTTCTAAAAAAAAAATGTTGATTTATAAAATTATAATTATGCTTTGTTTGTTGTTGTTAATTGATTATCATTTAAAATTTTTTTTGTACCTATAATAATATATATACTATATACTATATAGTATAATACAACCGTGATCCACAAAAAAAATGTATAAATCATAGAAAAAATTACGATACAATTGTATACGTTTTTTTTAAACGTTTTAAACGTCTATGCATAAAATGTTTTAAACAAAACCACTTCTTTATAACAATGTAAACATGTGTATTTCTTAGACTAAGAATAACGCCGATGGACGATGAGGCAATACTGTAGACTTTGAACCACACTGCAGTTGCCTATCTATTAGTAATTAGTATACTTGTCTATGCTTTGAACAGTTTGAACAGGCGTAGGCTGTTTGGGCGAATTGACTCAAAATGCGGTCTAAAGTCTATACGGACGAGGGTTTATTCAACTAAAATTACTGTTAGCGTATATATTATAGCGGTATGAAAATGGTTACACTTTATAATATACCTACACTCAACAATTAATTAAATAAAATCATATAAAACCTTAATAATAAGTCCTATTAAAGAAAAAATATGGGTATGGATATTAATAATATTATTATTATATACTTAGGTAGTAATATCTATAGTCAACATAATTTTAATTAAATGACTATAATATAGTTAGTAAATTTTAAAGTAATCCATTGACGTTTTATGATGATGCAATAATATCATTAGTATCTGTCATCAGGTTTTTACCTTGATAAGTAAAAATAATTTCACATGCTCAAACGGTACAAATGATAGTCACCCAAACGGACTATTACTTTTTTGGTCAAAATTATTACCTTTGCACACAAATGACCATCTTCCCTTTGACACTTAGAGTAGGGTCAGATTAATGTTTTTACCGCCAATAAGCTAAAATAAATTTAGTACCTACCTAATTTACATAGGTATTGATATTTTACTATTTCGTTTTAACCTTTTCAGTTTACCACTCTAGGCTATAGTCTAAACAACTTAAACGGTTATATAAAATGTATATAGTCACGGTATTTTTTTATAAACATTAAAGTTAGAATTTTGACAAAATTCATATAGGTAGTATAAATCTCGTAAATGTACAAATTATTTTGTAGTTCGAAAATCATAACATTTTTTTTTATATCTAATATATTTTGTAAATTGAATACAAAATTCTTTATTAGTTTTTTTACATATAACAAGAATATAAAGTTTATCGGAAAGTCATATTAATTTTTTATAATAGTTTAAATTCAAATATTTACTACATTTGGTGTATTATGCGTGCGTAAAATAAATTACTATTTCAATTTTTTTTTTTTTTGTTATTCTAAAACTCACATAAGTTGTTTTTATATTTAAAAATATTTAAAAATATTATGTATAATTTTTTTTTTACATACAATGAAGTTCATATTTTTACAAAATACGTCAAAATCAAAAAAAGTTATAAAACTATTTTTAGTAAAAAATAAATAAAACTCAATTATTGTTAGCTAAGATTTTAAAATGAAATACAATATGTTTCATAAGTAGTCCATTCTGAAACTAAAAAATCTACATAATTATAAATTAACAAAGTTGTAAACTTGGTGATGAAGACTGAAGGATTAAGTTTTCAGATTCAAAATTCCACATCTACGATCTAATGCGATGCCTTATTAATGTACATGCATAAAAACGTGAAAGGTCAACTTTTTTTTCTTATTCGGTCCACAGCCACTGGTCAGTTTTTTCGTATTTTTCACAGTGTAAAATCCATGTCATCATTTCACAAACGCACTACACACATTAAAAAAACGTCGTAGTGTAGAATAGAACAATAATCATATGGAATATCTCCGAATTTAATGTCAAAAAATACAAAATAAGGTTTTTTTGAAAATGTCACATTATGTAAAATACTTGGTGAAGAATTAAATGTTCTGATTCAAAATTCCATATCTACGATCTAATGCGATGCTTTATTAATGTGCATGCATAAAAACGTTATAAATGTCAAATGTCAATGTTTTTTTCTTATTCGGTACACAGCCACTTATTGTCAGTTTTTTACAAAAAAACTAGTTTATCGTATTTTTCACAGTGTAAAATTCATGCCATCATTTCACAAACTCACTACACACATTAAAAAAACGTTGTAGTATAGTATAGAACAATAACATTTAATAATATGGAATATCTCCGAATTTAATGTCAAAAAATACAAAACACCGTTTTTTTTAAAAATCACATTATTTACAATACTAATTGGTCAGTGGTGTCACGACTTTATTTTTGGGGGCAATGGCCCTAAACATTTTTAGGTGGGTTTTAATTTTTTTAGATCTTAACAATATTTTTCTATTTAACTATCATTATAATTTATAATGTATAAATATACCTCTATAAAATATGTTATAAATATTACATTGATATGTATTTTAAATATTTTATTTATAGGTATATCGGCAGGGTTTTTATGGGTAGGTGGTTGGTTAAGTACCTAACTTCAATGTTTGCCTTTCTGAAGAAAATGTTCGTGGCGCCACTGAAGTTGATTGGGGAGATGGTAAACTGCGGCAAAATTTACCTTTTTCTAAAAGTCGATATGTAAGCTGCGGCAAAAAAAATTAAGATTATACAATCTGCGATAAAATCGATAAGATACATCATACAAACTGCGGCAATTTATTTTATATACTTTCTATATATACTATATATAGTACATACCTATGTATATATATCGTTAAATTAATTATGTGAT
>VUJU01004356.1:0-19198 GCA_009835225.1 Aphis craccivora
AGCTTAGACCATTGCCATCGTTAAACACATTACCGCCATAAAGATTTTAGTTTCGGTATCGTTAAGTATCTATGTTCAAATGTAATTATGATAGTTGTTAACTTTATGATAATATAAAGAGCATTTTCAAATTTTTATTTTATTAGCTTATTACCTTGAAAATTAATATTTTACTTAGGACCGTTTCCCACAATATATTGAAAAAGTACGATATCAACTTTAGAAAACTAAAAGTTAAGCTGGCGTAGTTTGGCGCAAAATCTAAATAGCATAAGCAGTATCCTATAAAAAAACCGACGTAATTTGGATTTATAGCATTCAATAATGTATTAATAACATGTCTTTATATTTACCAAAATAACGAAGATGTTGCAATTCTAAAAGTATAAAATGGTAAATTTTATTGGTCTTTAATGTGTTGCCGATAATGGCTTTTAGAATAAAATATATGATCATTGAACCAAGAAATAAGCAACTCCAAAACTTTCTAATTTTGGTCGTGGAAATTGATACAATGATTTCTGGAGCTAATTCGACCAGGATGACGATGAGAATTAATAAAATGATAGTAAATGTTCTAGTTTGCTGTACAAAAATTGCCTGTGTAGTCAAAATAATGTATTTAAAAATTTAATATTGATTTTTTAATAGAGAAAAATAATTATTTTGAAATGTATTAAATAAAACAACCACATACATCAGTGTAGAATCCACCATCAGCTTTTTGATAATAATGTATTCCTGATTTACACAAAAATAAAAAAACAATCACTAGGATTGGCACAGAAGTAAATAAAGATTTCCATGGTATGTCCGATACGATTGAACGGGTCAACGACACTTCAGATTTTCCCAAAGGATATCGTGAGTTGTTTGAACCTCCAAATAAAATAATATTGCGGTTCAGACTCCGAAATTGATTGTCATTGATCACGTACAACCACAAAATGACCACGCCAACCCAATCACTCCTAAAGAAGTACACTACACCGTATATTCAAATGTGTTGAGCATCGTGAGTTAAATGTAAGTATACCAATAGTTAGTCTTAGCGTATAATACGAAGAGAGATGGAGTAGTGTATTAATGTCCCCATAAATATAATTGTTTTCATGTAGCATGTAACTCAGTATTATTGGAACGTGACGTATTGACTGCGTATTCAGTGGAACCCAATACGTCCAAACCCTGAAATTCGCCACTAGCACTTCGGCCTAGAGTATTTTAATACACACCACTATCGTTATAAATGTATGCTATGAGATTGAATTCTCAGCGAATTATCTTATTTTTACCTTTGTAATTCCCATACAAAATTGTAAAAAAATATGAGTGAGAGCATCTATGTAACATATACTCATGACTACAATTAAATAAATAATCGACGTTAGGGCGATGGAAATTCCTAAAATACTAAAAACACAATTATAAAAATATAAGAATACACTGCATTATCATTATATATTTTTAGGTGAGGCATAGAGCTTGGCTAGGATTTATATCGATTAAAGAAATCACGTATAATAGTGCTGCCCATTTACAGATTACCTATAGTTGGATAATATTTTTATTTTGAATTTTTTTGCATCATATTTACATGTTCTATACTTATATCGGAGCTAGTGAAACACAGTTAATTTTTATTTTATTACTTAAAATAAAATTATCATACTCGAAATTCGGATTTGATTGCATAACTTCTGACTTGTACTTATATTATGAAAAGTCATGAAATTTAAATTGTGACTAAATTAACTATTAAACTATTTTGTATAAATAAGCATCAAATTTAACTCTCACCTAAAATCCTATCTATTTTTAAACACAATTGATTCAGAATATAGTAAGCATCATATTATGATAAGATAAATATTTTTTTTTATTAAAATAAACCCAAAAACATTTATGATCAAACTCACTAATTTGATTAGAGCGTGGTTGACATGATTAGGTAAGTATTGAAATAAACTCACAAGGCTGTTACAGAGGCATTCTAAAAATGTTGAAGGCAGTTAACTTAATATTATATATTTTATAAATCCTAGCCTTATATATTATATATCTATTAAAAGTATAGGTCGATTACTTGTGGGCAGGATAAATGGTGGCCAAAACTCCAGCAGGTATTAAACTGATAAAAAATCAATACTCGTAGCTGTATAAGTAATCATTCTTCTATAACTATATAATTTAACATAAATTAAATGGATAAATGTAAAAATAGGTATTATAAAAGCTTTTTAATACATCCAGTGGTATATCTGCGGAATATAAAAACATTTAAAACTGAATACTTACTAAATAGTGATTTAGTATGACAGTATTTACTTTATTTTGATCTGCCAAAATCGAAAAATAAAGTAAATGAAACAAATATTGATACGACGTAATTATAAAACCTATAAAAAGTATATCATTTTACCATTAACACATATCTTATAATAAATCATATACATATATTTTACATTATGTTTTTTTGCCTGAAAAGTTGAATTCAAAATAGAATATCTCTATGTAAGTGATACCCAATAAGATACAATCATTGATCAATGATAAATTACTCAGCTTTTATAAATAAAGGATTATTATAATTATTACTCTTACCTTCTTAGGTACAATTAGATATTACAATGGATTATACTATTATAATTAGAATGCTTAATTAATATATATATATATATATACGCAATGACGATTTGGTTATAAAACATAGAATATATATTTGGTAGGATTATGCTAATTTTCTGTTTTTCATAATATAGAACGTTGATACATTTCTATCTAATTTAAAATATTTATGTTTGAATGTTAGTATAGAGGGTTGAAGACACCTGAACATTACTGGAATATCTACAGCTGATAAACGAGAGGTTATAATTTATTAAACATTCAGTTTGACATGATGTGGGATAAATTCTTATCGAAAAACACTAAAATTTACCTGTATACGCGAGCAAAATGATTGCATATTGTCTGTTCCAATACGTGGTTTTCAAACGGATAAACCTGTCGATGTATGATGATAGTTGAAAGTGATTATAAGCAGAATCTGATGGATTGGTCTCGTTATCCTCAAACTTCATTTTCCACTTTTTGTAATAAATTTGTTTGGTTGACGGATTTAACTGTGCATTTTTTGATAGTGAATGTTAAAATGTATTATAATAGTCTATAAAGAACTTATTTTTTATTTAAAGCAAAAAATATTCAATAATGTTTATTTAAAATTATTATTATTAAAAGTTATCACGTAGGTAGGTACTTATTTTTTCAATAAATAATTTGTTTGTGTTATTTGTATAATATAAAAATATTGTTGAAAATAAAGTGTGCAATTTTTTTAATTTAACAAAATAGAAAATAGATAAAAGGCCTTTATTGTCCTTTTAAAAATTGTATTCAATAAATTCAATAAACATAGTGTTGTTAATTATTTAACTACGGGCTACGGTAATATTTAATTAAATTATCTGCTTATTATTGTGTGTATTTTTGATACAGGTTTGAACGGAATAAGGATACTAAAAATGACTAATAGATTATACAATTTAAATTCTAATTGTTTAATTATATGTTTAAAACATACAATTATTATTTACATAAATTTAATAAGATAGGTTTTATAGATGTATATTATAAAATTTACTTATTATAAAAAAATGTGCATTTATATAATGATTATATTTTCCATAGGCTATATAATAATATCTACAATATAGGTAATATTTTTTATTATAAATAATCATCTATCAGTAATATAATAATGTATTATGATACTTACATAGTTACATTAATCGAATTGTGCGGATAAGATGTTCTGGTATGTGTATCTATTGCCAAAGCGCAGTACAAGTATAATGACTACAATACCTTTGTATAGTTATTTATATTATTTACTAACATTTTACATGGACTGTCTCACGAAAAGTTAACGCTGAGGGCCAATGGGCGGAGTTCAAATATTGGCAAAATTAAGAGGAGAGCGTATAAAAGCCGAAAACATATCAACCGATCCGTAAGCCGAAAAATATTTCAGTCGATATATATATTATATATTTACATAATTCGTTTAATTCATTTTATTTTTGTATTATAGAACTTTTTTAAAATGTCTTTTTTAATAATTAATAATATTTTAAAAACAATAATAAAACGTTTTCGAATTCAAATTTTGTAAAGGAATTTCAGTTAATAAATACCTAATATATTATAGTAATGTTTCTCAACCTTTTTAGTGTCGTGACCACCAAAATAGGTATTGAATATGGTAAATCACTTCGCCACCCCATATGTACCTATATGAAGTACAAATTTAAATGATAAAAATATCATACGATTAACCAATTATCTAAAAAAAACATACCAATTATAAATACCACGTGTAGTATCTAATTTAAACTTGTTACAGGTATAAGTATTTTTTTTATCCAATAAACAATTTTTAAAAAAAATGTTTATTTTTTAAATTATCGTTTTATAATTTTAGCCTACGTGACCTCTAGTTAAGGTGATCGCGAACCCCAGGTTGAGAAACACTGTAATTAAGACATTTTTAATAGCTAAATTCAGTGGAATATTCAACAAATTATTTGATTGATATATCGAATGACTAGATAATTGTAATTTTTAAATTATATATCTACCAATCTTTACTTAATCAATAAAATATTGTAGGTAATAGGTATATAACCTAACCTAACAGAGAAGGTATAGTTATATCCAAATATGTCTGTGTATATCTAAATAATATATATAGTATGTTATATATTCACAAATTTAGGTAATTTACAATAATTTTGTTCGAACATCTTTGGCACTACGATTACACTACCCAGTAACCGGTTGATTAATGTAAGTAAAAGAAAAAAATTAAATTAAAAATAATATTGGTATTAATATACCTATGGAAAGTTCTGTGTCATATTTTGGGGACAGTTTTGAACAGTTTAGTCACTAATAATCATAATATAACTGTGTACATAAAACTTTATTATAGCAGAAAATTGGGTTTCATAAATACAATTTATCATCTATAAAAACTGTAATAATTGAGGTTGATTGAACTCCAAATATGACCATGGATATAGGCATTGCTGATAATATTGATGGACGTACATAATATAGATGATCATAAACAAACAAACAAAAAAAAAAAACTAAAGAATGCTAGTAATTACTAATTTTATTATCTATATTATGTACGTTTAGTATTTAAGTGAAATGTGTAGACAATATAGTAAATGTATTTAAAAATCAGTTATACAGACTGCAAATCTTTATTTTCGACTAGATTTTGTTGATTTTCTTCTACTGGTTTGTCCGCTGCCCATGGTTGTATTTCCGCAGAACCGAAAATTGAATATAACGTTCCCATCAATAAACATATAACCGCCTTCAAGATGTTAGTTTCGGCATCGTTAAGTATCTATATTCAAACGTAATAACGACAGTTAACTTTTAACAGTTAAGTTAATAATATTAAGAATATATCAAGTTTTTTTATTCTATAACCTTAGAATTGAATATGTTCTTTAGGACCGTTTCACACAAATCATCGAAAGTATAATATGTCACCAACAGAAAACTAGAAATTAAGCTACCGTACTTTGGTGCAATATCTAAATAGTTAAAGAAGTATCCTATAAAGAACCAACATAGTTTTGATTTATGACAATACAAAAAAAGTTTTCAATATTGTATGTTTCATATGACTTTATATTTACCGAAATAATTAAGATATTCTATTTCTTGAAGAATAAAATGGTAAATTCGATTGGTTTCTAAAGTGTTGTCAGAAATTGCTTCCAGATTAAAATGTATGATCAGTGAACCAAAATACAACCAATTCCAAAACTTTCTAATTTTGGTGGTGGAAATGGATACAATGAATTCTGGAACTAATTCGACCAAGATGACGATGAGAATCAATAAAATTATATTAAATGTCCTCGTTTGCCGATCAAGCGTTTCCTGTGTATCGACAAAACAATGTTGCTTTACATTTATTATACCACATATTATATTGTGTTTAATATTGTTTTTTTTAAGTTTGAAATATAATTTTTTTTTTTAATGTATTTAAGAAAAGACCACATACATGAATGTCAAAATCACCATCAGCTTTTTTAATATATAATTGACTGTCACACACGGTTAATAAAAAGATCACAAGGACAGGCATAGAAGTAAACAACGATTTCCATGGTATGTCCGACACGATTGAACGGGTTAACGACGCTTCAGGTTTTTCCAAAGGATATCGTGAATTGTTCGGTCCTCCAAATAAAATAATATCGCGGTTCAGCCTCCAAAATTGATTGTCATTGATCACGTACAACCACAAAACGTACCACGCCAACCCGATAATTCCTAATGAAACACATTATGCTGTGAGCAATTATTTTTCTGATTTTTAGGTGTGTTGAGCATCGTGACTTAATTGGTCGTATACCGAAAGATAGCGTTAATGTATAAGATGAATATCTATGGTGGAGTGCAGCAACATTTTCATCGAGATATTCGCCATTGTTTATTATTTCAAATAGTATTATTGGAATGTGACGTATTGACTGCGTATTCAGTGGAACCCAATACGTCCAAACCCTGTCAATCGATCCAACCATCCCACCCTAAGATATCATAATTCACATTAAAATCATTATAAATGTATATATGTTAGGAAACTGCACTTCCCAACGAATTATTTTATTATTACCATTGCAATTCCCATACACAATTGTAAGAAATAATGCGTGTAAGGGTCTATGTAACGTATACTCATGACTATAATTAAATAGAGAATCGATGATATGGTGACAGAGATTCCTAAAATACTAAAAAAAAAATCAATTATAAAACTATACTGCATTATGATAATACATTTTTAAGTGACATATTGGGCATGGCTAGGATGTATATTAAAAATATAATTTGGTTGTACCTACTTGGTTATAGAAATCGCAATCAATACAGAAATTTCAAATTACCAATAGTTAATAGTATTTTTACATCATTAATACATGTTCTGCAGTAAGTACATATATCAGAACTCAATAAAACCAGTGAATTTGTATTTAATCACTTAAAATAAAATTATTTTATTTGAATTAGAGATTTGATTGTGTATATACATGGGCACCCATAGGGAGGGGCAAGATAGGGCACTTGTCCCTCCCCCAGGACAAAAAATATTTAAAACTTGTATCTCAATAAATATTACCATAATATTATAATTATCTTTATAACTATACATTTAAGAATTTTTTTATTTTGACCCCCCCAAAATGTTACTTATGGGCGCCCATGTGTATGTATGTACCTACTAATATTAAAAAAATTCATCAAATTCCAATTTGCATAAAATAATATTTATATAAATCCTAGTTTTATATATCTATTAAATGTATTGATCGGTTACTTGTGAGCTGGATAAATGGTGGCCAAAATTCCTGTAGGTATTAAACCTATAATAAGTCCATATTTGTAGTAACGTATGTAATCATAATGGGACGAGTTAATCTGTAACTAAATAATATAACATTAATTAAAAGTATTAATAAAAAAATAGGTATTATCAAATCTTTTTTACATGTCCAGTGTTATATCTGTGGTAAAGGGAAATTGAAAATCACTATTTGGTATGACACGCCCACTTACTTTGTTTTGATCTGACAAAAACTCAAAAAATTCATAATGATAAATAAATTGATACGTCACTATTGTATAACCTATAACAAATATATGATTTTAACATACACACGTATTATACTATATTATATCATACTTTTTTATGCATTTATTTTACATTATATTTAACAGATTTAATTCAATATAAAGTACCATAGTCATAGCGATACCCAATTAAATATTATCATTGATCATTGAGAATTTAACTAAAATAAATAAAGGATTATTATAATTATAATTTATCTTCGAAGAAATTAGACATTAATAATTATTATACTATTATAATTAGAATGCTTGAATACATATATGTACATAATGATTTGGTTGTAAAACATAGATTATTTATTATGTGGAATTAAGCTAATTTGTTTTTTTTTATATAGAATGTTGATACATTTCCAAGTAAATACAACGAATGTTTAAATGTTAATATAGATAGTTGAAGCCATTTGAATATTATCGGAATATCAGCTGATAAACATAAAACAAGAAACTATAATTTATAAAATACTAGCTGAACCCGCGATGCACTTCGTAGCTCATTAAGAATACTACTTCTTATATGTTTCAAACTGTAGTGTTATTACCTGTGCAATGGATTGGTATCAGTCTGATTGTCCTTCATACTTTTCTAAACGGCTGCACAAATTGCAATGAAATTTGATACAGGGATTTATTACACCTATGGGCTAAGTTAAATAAGAAAAACCGAGTACGTCACGGGCAGACGATTTGAAACATCAAAGTCGAATATTATTGTAAGATAGAAAGTAAAACAAATTGGCATAATATTAAATAGCGCTTCAAATATAGCCCAATTGGTGATAAATCGCCCATCCTGGCAACAGAACTAAAAACCGGTTGCTATAACAACCAAGTTGACCATAATTAAATTTGGTTTTCTTTTCCAGATGCTGTGAATTTTCATTTTCACTTTTATTGTTTCTTTCACGGTCACTCATATTTAATCTCGATTGCTGTCATTCGCAATTATGTAACTATGTAGTATGTACATAATAACAAAATTATAACCACCGGTTGCTATAAACAATCGCCGCCTGGGCGTCATCGCGGTCCATAAGTTAAGTAAGGACCCATACTCACGCCAAAAGATGTTTCATATCAAAAGTGATATGCCTAACCCCGAGAGTTTCTCAATCAGAAATTTTGAGATTTACGATGGACATTTTTATTTATAGATGGTTGCTATGACATGGTTGTCACCACGGCAACAAACAAAGGACAGACAAATAGACAGACATTATTATAATTGAAACTAATAGCAACCATCTGTAAACAAAAATTTCCATCGTAAATCTCAAAATTTCTGTTTGAACACCTCCCGGAGTTGGGCATATCACTTTTTAATTTTGCCTATCTTCAGACCATAGGTCTAATATAAATCTCTGTGATCAATTTCGTCGCAAATCGCAATTGGTCCAGCCGTTTAGGAATGTATAAAGTACAGTCAGATTAACAGAAATTCATTTATATATAATATATAATAAATAGATTAAATTTGACACTCAGGATAAATTACTATCGAAAAATACTAAAATTTACCTATATACGCGAGCAAGATGATCGCATATTGTCTATTCCAATATGTGGTTCTCAAACGGGTAAGCCTGTTGATGAGACTGCGTGATGATTGTTGAAAGTGAGGGGTAGAATCCCATCGATTGGTCTCGTTTTCCTCGAAATTCATTTTCGATAGTGAATGTTTAAAGTTGATTTAATAATCTACAGAGATCTGATTTTATTTTTAAAAAACAAAAATACATTAATACTCCTTTAGATTAATTATAATAAAAAAGCTGTTATTTAATTTTTTTTTTCTTTTACTACTAATTTTATTGTTCTGTTAAATCTGTATAATTTAAAATATTGTTAAAAATTAAAGACACAAACATTAAAATATAACATTATAAAGTACTGTATTATGTTTTTCAAATAATGTTTTTAGTATTTTATCAATAAACATAGATTTGTTAATAGTTTAATTTTTTTTTAATTAAACTACCTACCTTATCTGTGTTTTTTTTGGAATACTTATGAAAAGAATAAGAATACCAAAAATAAAAATTATGAACAGATCATACAAGACCAATTCCAAATTTTTTAGTTACTTGTGTAAAACATACAAATTATTATTTATATCGTTTTAATAAGAAAGGTTTTATTGATGTAGATTATTAATTTTACTTTGTATAATTAAATGTAGGTACATTTAAATAATTAACTTATTCTCTATAGCTTATTCGACAAATAGGTAAATATTTTTTATTATACATAATCATCTATCAATAATATTATATGATATGAAACTTACATTATTCGAAATGTGCGGAGAAGATAATCCGGTATGTGTATCAAAGTATAGTATAATAATATGCAATGAATATTGAAGGTTAGGTATGTTCTGAAATCGTGTAGTGTATAATATAGGCACGGCTTAAGTGTTTAAACATACATAGGCAAACTTGAGTTTTTCCGCCCCTTACATGTAAATACTAGGTACATCAAATACCTATTTTTTTTTTATCTATGATACAAAAATATTAAATACCACTCTAGGCGTGGATTTATGTCACGTTGTCACCTACCCCTTGAGCCAGGCCTGAGTGTATAAATTATACATAGTCCATGTACTGTATTTAGCAAGGTAACTGAATTTTTGATTAAATTTTATAATATTTACATTATGTGACAATATTTATACAATATTTACACGATTTAATGAAAGTTGTATTAGAAATAATGGAAAAACGCAGCGTTTTTCCCTCAATCATATTGTTGAAATTCAATTTATAACAAGTATATTAACTCCAAACCAAATTTGAGCGAGTTCTACTCAGACTGCGTAAACGTGCGTTATGTCTAACGGTGTGTAAGACGGAGACAACACATGCGAGTATAACGTCCACTTAATATGTTATTATATTATTTGTCTGCAATAAAATGGCCAATGTGGGTCTAACATAATAATATAATAATAATTTAAAATTTAAACATCAAATCTGAAATTTTGAAAAAGTATGCATTGTATTAATTTGGAATTTTTATTTCATGAAATTGATTGAAAATAGTTACTTATTGTCCTGTTTCATATTTTTCACCAGAATATTAATTCATGATATATTTTTATTACAACAATGAATAAAGTGATGACTTAATGATTACGATTATCTGTTTTATCGTCTATATTATACAATAGAAATAACATGACAAAATTACTATAAAAACATAATTAAAATTTTCAGTAAAATTATATAAAAATTATTTTTATGGTATATGGTAATATGGATAAGCGGTATTAGTAACTATAGTAATATTATTTTTCTGACACTTACAAATCTGTAACGTTAAATTAAGTCTTTACTCGATCTGGAAGCAGTTTTATTTTGTTCAGGAATGACAACAGAATACAGAACCTACTTTTAGTATGTATGTAATTAAATTCAATTAACTATTGAGTGTTTTAATGCTAAGTTAATGCTATTATTCTAGTAGCATTTTATGAATTCGTAACAAATCTAATAGTGTAGATTAGAGAACTCACAGAAGTAGTAAATGGTTACTGTTATTACTAAGATACGTATCAATAATTATTTTTGACATATGATGTGGACTGTAATTTATTTGGTGGTTAAATAACTATTTGACAAATAATAGTAACCAGATATCATTTTTGCAATGTTAATGTTTTATTATAGCAGGTTAACTGCAACGTCATTTTTCAGTACATTCCCAAAAGAGGTACGTGTACCATTTTTGGCACACTTGTTGTTTTGACAATAAGTTTTGGAATACCATTATTGGTACACGGGAGTCTGTGTTAAAAAGTGTTATGTGTACCTAATAGCTACAATGGTACACCTAAATACGATTTAAACACAGACAAACATTTCGTAGCCCACCAGACAAACAAATTTTCGACCAGCCCATTGAATTCTTATAAATTTATTTTTTTAGGAAAAAACAATTATAAATTTAAATAATATATAAGCAAATACATTTCACTACTTTTTTAGTTAGCTCGAAAAGAAAATCAACGATGTACCAAAAATGGTACACATGACGGTTAACCTGATAGTTGTCAAGTTCTCATTATAAAGCTATTATTTTATTAACTAATAATATTCTGAAAATATTATTGTATAAAAATGAATTGTTTAAATAATATTATATTAGTAGGTATCCAAATTTTTTATTATAATATCACGTACCTATAAGTTTCGATTTGCATTATTTAAATAGTTTTTATTAAAATTATTCCGATATGTTTAAATTATTTTTAAAATATTATAAAATTATAACAATATAGTAAGTAGTATAATAGATACTTTCAAATTTTCAATAAACTATTGTCATAGAAGTATTAAAAACGATTTTTTTTTTTTTAATTATATTACTCATATTAGTTATATTAATAAAATGATCTAAAAATAGTATTGATATAATATTATAATAGAAATAAAAGTATTACTACTAACGTCCTGTTTCATATTTTCCACTAAAATATTAATTACTAATATATTATCTGTATTACAATAAAGAGAAGCCTTTATGATTTCGATTACCTGTTTTATCCTCAACGTGGGCGTTCTCACTCACGGAGAGGGGGGGATATGGAGGATAGATCCCCCCAGGCTCTTTATTTTCTTATATATTAGTGATACATATTTTGTCTATTTTTGGTAACTTCTGACGGCTTATCATGTGACAATTTCTTTCATCCCCCTCCATTGAAAAATCCCGAGAACGCCTCTAATCCTCAATATTACACAATAAAAATAACATTACAAAATCAGTATAAAAACATAATAGACATTTTCAGTTAAATTTTTATAAAAAATTATTTTTACGCTGTACCTATGGTAATATAGATAAGCGGTGTTAGTGACTATAGTAATATTATTATTCTGATAGCTTATAAATTTGTAACGTTAAGTTAAGTCTTTACTCGATCTCAAAGTGGTTTTATTTTGTTCAGAAATGACAATGGAATCTACTTTTAAATATTGTAATTAAATTCAATTAACCAATGAGTGTTTTATACTTTTGTATAAGTTAATTTTATTTTAACAGTATTTTATGAGTTCGTATATCGTAACGTATCTGGTAAGTAGTGTAAGTTGGAAAAATCACAGAAGTAGTAAGTGGTTTCTGTTATTATTCTAAGATACGTATCAATAATTATTTTTGACATGTGATGCGGACTGTAATTTGTGGTTGAATAGCTATTTGACAAATAATAGTAACCAGATATCATTTTCGCTATGTTAATGTTTTATTGTTTTCAAATTTTAATTACAAAGCTATTATTATGAACTAATATTAATTTAGTAGGTATTCTGAAAATATTATGTTAATGTAAAAATCAATTATTTGAAACTAATATATTAGTAGATGGAGAATTTCAAATAAAATTAATTTTTGATTATAATAAAGTTTACATAAATTCGGTAGAAACTGTAAAATAGCTGTGTATTAGTTTGAAATTACTTAGGTAGGTACTTAGAATATGTTTCGTACGTCATAAGCGCCACGAACACGATGACCAGTAATTTGTTGTCCATTGCAATGTAAATTAAATTAAAATATAAAATTAATAGTAATAATTGAAAATACAAAAAACTCCAACAGAATTCATCTTCACGTAAAGACATAAAAATTATAATACTTAGTATTTAATAGTACATTAGAATATAAAATAGAGTTTTTAAATATTTAACAATTATATTAATCATAATAAAAAAATATTTTGACTCCAATATTTACGACCGTGGTTATTGCTGATAATATTAACCGTCTAATATAATAAAGATAATAAATAACAAATAACAATAACAACACTCATTATAATTAGTTGTATATTATCTATACAATGTACATTTAGTGTTTAAATGTCATGTGTACCTATTGTGTATAAAAGCAAATGTATTAAATAAACCTTTTACACGGACGGCAGATTTTCATTTTCGACTAGATTTTGTTGAATTTCCTCTACTGGTTTGTCCGCTGCCCATGGTTGTATTTCCGCAGAACCGAAAACAGCATATAACGTTCCCATCGTTAAGCATAATACCGCCATAAAGATATGAGTTTCGGTATCGTTAAGTATCTATGTTTAAACGTAATTCCGACAGTTAACTTCATTTGATAATCATTTTAGAACATTTCAAATCTTTTGTTTCATTACCCCAAAATTGAATATTTTATTTAGGACTGTTTCAAACAATTTATTGGAAGTATATGCAATCGTCATCAGAGAACTATAAATTAAACTAGCATAGTTTGGCGCAATATCTAAATAGTTTAATTGGTACCCTGTAAGAAAACGACGTAATTTGGAGTTATGACACTATAAAATATAGTTTTCAATATTGTATGTTTAACATGACTTTATACATACCGAAAAAACGCAAATGTTCTATTTCTAGAAGTATAAAATGGTAAAATGTATTGTTTTTTAGCGTGTTGCCGATAATGGCTTCCAGAATAAAATATATGCTCATCGAACCTAGGTATAAGCAACTCCAAAACTTTCTAATATTGGTAGTGGATGTGGATATAGTGATTTCTGGAACTAATTCGACCAGGATGACGATGAGAATCAATATAATGATCGTAAATGTTCTAGTTTGCCGTTCAAGCACTTCCTGTGTAGACAAAACAATGTGTTTAATATTGATTTCGTTAAAAGCAAAATGTGATGATTTTTAAATGTATTAAATAAACAATTACACACATCAATATAGAAATCACTTTCAACTCGTTTATAAAATACTCGATCAATACAGATGTATAATAAAACAATTACAAGGACAGGCACCGAAGTAAATAACGATTTCCATGGTATGTCCGATACGATTGAACGGGTCAACGACACTTCAGGTTTTCCCAAAGGATATCGTGAGTTATTTGAACCTCCAAATAAAATAATATCGCGGTTCAGACTCCGAAATTGATTGTCATTGATCACGTACAACCACAAAACGTACCACGCCAAACCAATTACTCCTAATGAAATACATTACACCGTATACGGTTAGTATGGTGATATTCAAATTTGTTGAGCATCGCAACTTAAATGTAAGTTTACCGATAGATAGCGTTAACGTGTAAGATGAATATGAACGGTGGAGTGCAATAATATTCTCATAGATAAATCCGCCTTTGTGTGTCACTTCGTACAGTATTATTGGTACGTGACGTATTGACTGCGTATTCAGTGGAACCCAATACGTCCAAACCCTGAAAATCGCTGAATACGCTACGGCCTAGGATATTAAAAATCAAAAATACACATCACTATCATTAAAAATGTATGCTATGCACTTTACAACGAATTATGTTATTTTTACCGATATAATTCCCATAAAAAATTGTAAGAAACAGTGAGTGTGAGCGTCTATGTAACGTATACTCATGACTATAATTAAATAGAGAATCGACGATATGGTGACAGAGATTCCTAAAATACTAAAAACACAATATTATAAAACTACGCTGTATTATGATAATACATTTTTAAGTGAGGTATTGGGCAAGGCTAGGGTTTAAAAGAAAAATAGAATTTGGTTGTATATAATTAAAGGAATCCCGTAATACAGTCAATACACAAATTACCAATATTTAGTAGGATTTATACGTCATTAATACATGTTTTGTAGTAGTGTAGTACGTATATTAGAACTCAAGAAAGACAGTGACTTTTTATTACATCACTTAAAGTAAAATTATTTTACGAGAGTTGATTGTGTAACTTTTCGCTTGTACTTATATAAGACAATTTTATCAAATTTCAATTTCTATAATATATTTATTTTATAAATTCTAGTCTTATATATCTATTTAATGTAATGGTCGATTACTTATGAGCTGGATAAATGGTGGACAAAACTCCAGCAGGTATAAAACACATAATGTATCCATATATGTAGTAATGTATGTAATCATCGTAGGAAGAGTTAATCTGCAACTATATATAATATACATTGATTAAATGGGTAAATGTAAAAGCAGGTATTATAAAACCATTGAAAACTACTATTCGGTATGACACTCGCACTTACTTTATTTTGATCTGACAAAAACTCAAAAAACATATAATGAAAAGTGAATTGATTCAACACAATTGTTAAACCTATATAAAATATATAATTTTAATATACATTCATAATATATAATAAATCATATACATATATTTTACATTATGTTTTTTTACTTGACAAGTTTAATTCAAAATAGAATACAATAATCAGAATCATACCTATACCCAATAAATTACAGTTATTGATCAACGAAAATTCAATTAAATTTAAAAGGGATTATTTAAATTCTAATTTACCTTCTGACAAATTACTTATTACAATTACATTATACTATTATTATTAGAATGCTTGAATATATACACATACATATTTGTTATAAAACGTAGAACATATTGTATTTTGTGGGATTTTGCTATTTATTTTTTTAAAACGTCGATACATTCCTATTTAAATTAAAATATTAATGATGTTTGAATGTTAGTATACGCAGTTGAAGACAGCTGAACATTAATAGAATATCGACAACTGATAAATAAAAGGCTATATTTTATTAAATATTAAATTTGACTTGTGGGATAAATTTTTATATAACCAATATATTATAATTATAATTATAATATATATAATAAGTTACCTGTATACGCGAGAAAAATGATTGCATATTGTCTGTTCCAATATGTTTTTTTCAATCGGATAAACCTGTTGTGAAGTCTGTATGATGGTTGTTGAAATTGTGGGGAAAAATCCCATTGATTGGTCTCGTTTTGCCCGAAATTCATTTTCCACTATTTGAGATGAATTGGTTGGCTGACGGATTTGGCTGTTTTTTTTTGATAGAGCAATGTTCAAATTTGTGATAAAAGTCTATGGAGAACTGATTTTAATTGATTTTTATTTATATAAACCAAAAACACAATTATATTCCTTTAAAATAATTATTATAAAAAAGCTATAGTTTACTTTTTTTTTTTCATTAATAATTTATGATTTATATAATATAAAACCATTTAAAAATAAAATATGCAAACATAGGTAATATAACAGAATACGCGATAAGTAAATGTGTTGTCGTTTTTAAAATAATGATTCTTTTTATTTTATAAATATACTTAGAATTGTAAATTATTTAATTATGGTGATGCTTATTTAAGCTACCTGTTGTTGTTTTTTAGAATACATATAAACGGATAATACCATAAATTCTAAATTTTTAGTTACATGTTTAAATTAATTTAAAATATACTATTACTATTGAACATTGTTTTAATAAGATAGCTTTTATTGATGTAAATTATAAAATTAACTTATTAGTTATTATAATTAAATGTGCATTTTTATAATAAACCTGTTTTCTAAAGCTTATACAATATTTAGCTAAATATCTTTTAATTAAATTATATAATCATCTGTCACTATAATAATATTTATGATACTTACATTAATCAAAATGTGTGGGGAATATAATCCGGTAAGTATGTATATTTACGACCAAAGTGTAGCACATGCATTGACTAAAATACCTTCGTATGGATATTAATATTATTTACTGAAATTGTAAATACCTAGTCCGGCACACAAGAAGTGAGCTATGATGGCCAATGGGAGGAGTTCAAATATTGGCAAAATTAGTGATCTCAGTATTGTTGTTTCTTTTTAGGTCGTGGGATCGTGTTGTGGGCCAGAGTAAGAATCATTCTCTAATTATTTCGGATGTAGCGTATTGCGTTCAATGAATATAATTCTATTATGTAGGCAGCTGTTAGTTAAACTGTAAATTTCGTAGCGCATTACAACAATACAGTATACAGTATTACAATGATCTGTTTTCGTGAACTAGCTCGAATTAGTGAACGTCGACGTATAGTGAACACATTTATCTACAAAAAAGTGAGATATTTAATGCTGTATTTTATTAATATTTTTTTTTAATTTATAAGCAGGCATAATATAAATATATATAGAGAGAGTTCGTTTAAGTCATTTTATTTTTGAATATTATTGAAAATTCCATTTTTTTTTTCAATAATTAATGACAATCGTATCGTCAAACCAAAACAGTAAATTGTATTGTATAATTATTTCAAAGATTTAGCCACTTCAAATGATGAGGTATTAAAAATAAATTTAAATAGAAACAAAAAAATACTGCCAGCGCTAAGGATACCCCATTTATGAGTTTATGACACTAAGAAATATTTGCTTAAAAGGATCATCCAGGGCTGATGTCCCGGATTCGCCAAAACCATCACCATAATTTACTTCCCCTTGAAATTTGTTATTAAGACCAAATTACTAATCTATAATCTTTAGTCTTTCCGTTTAATTGATGGTATAGCTTTTAAATCAATAGGTACTGGTAGATGTAACGTAGGATGCTGTAAATAATTAATAGCGGGTAAGATAAATAATCATTTAGAATCTGTAAGCGGAATATTTTGCGTCTTTAGCTTTTAATATATCAATGTTATATTATACTTTACAATCAAAACTTGTACGATTATTCTTTCGATTGCATCTATATCTTATAATAATCAATTTTTTTCCTACAACTGACAAGGAAAGATGGTGTAAAACACAAATGCAGTTTAAAAATATTGTTACAAATTTACAACACCCATTTAGGTACTAATTCCTCATCATCCTTTCTATCATTAAATCAATCATTGATTTTACTTTGATCGTAAAAGCAGTCTTTTATGGTATTTAGATACATATGTAACTATCAAAGTAATTGTTGTTTATGTATAACTTATGATATAATTATAATAATTTTTAAGAATGCAAATAAAATATTTGTATATATGACAAATACCTAGGTACTGATTTACATGAAAAATGAGTACATAAATGAATTAATATCGAACTAATATCCCCTTAAACGCGATTCATTGGCCGTGATTTATCCAGAAATTTTACAAAAGCATTAGCTCAAACAATTGTTTATGTAAGCATGAATGTGAAAACAATTCATCATGTGGATGGTTACATGGCTAAATATATATTTAGCCATGGATGGTTATGTTTAATGACATATAAGCAAGTAATTGTATCATTAACTAAAATGTATGATTATGATTGTAGATACAAAAATGCCAACAAAATTAGTATTACATAACTACATGATTATTATAATATTAAAGACTACAAAAGAATACAAAGTTAAGAATTCAATAATTTAGTAACTACTAATTATAATATTATTGTGTAGGTACATATATTATAACAGTGACTAATAAGTTTCATAAATTAAATTTATCAACTAAAACAACTATTTGTGTATATTGAACTTCAAATATGACCGTGGATATTGCTGATAATATTGTTCGTTTTACATAATAATATATAGGTGATCATAAACAAACAACAACGTAAACAAAACTTATAATAAATAATTGTATTATCTATAGTCAAGGCTGGGCATTAACGAACTAATAGTTAAAATTAAGTTGAAA
>VUJU01004357.1:0-19193 GCA_009835225.1 Aphis craccivora
AAGTTTAAGTCACTGCCGGAGTCGATTAAAAATTTGCTGTCTGTTGGAATGGTCTGAGGGCTTTGACACTGTACATGATCCTGTTCAATTTTTTGACGAGCTGTATTATTTAAAATATTTCTGCGAATGAGATTGCGGTTGTTTTGAGGCTGCCTGCCGGTCGCCCGCCGTCGGCTCCCGACAGTGAAGAGTTTTTTGAATTTTGAGTTGATGAGTTGGTAGGTTCACCTGCTCGTTTAGCATTTACATATTTTAATTTTCTGTATTCTTCTTTTGTATGGCCTGGTTTTCTACAATATCTGCAAGTAATTGTGCTCACAGATGCTTTAGGTGCAGTGCTTGTTGATGCTCCGGTTGATGGCTTGGTTGTATTAGTTTCGTACCTACAATCTCGAGCCCAATGTCCCATTTAATTACAGTGAAAACAGGGCGTGCTTGGTTTTTTTGTACTGGATTTACCATTTCCTTAGTAGAATCATTTTGACTCTGCGAGTGACCTCCTTACTCTCTCTTCTTCTCGCGCAGCTTGAATTGCCTTCTCCAAGGTCGGAGGATTTCGGGCTTTAATAAAATCCTTCAATTTTCCAAGGCCTTCAATGAAAACCTGAATAGTCTGTGCTTTCAAACTGTTTTCCAATGCTGTAGCCAACTCTGCTGATTTTCCGCTAATTTCTTGTTCTAAGATAAAGGTCTGTAAGGATTCAATACGAGTAGAATACGCCATAACGTCTTCTTCTGGTTTTTGTTTACTCGAATAAAGTTCAAGATATAGATTGGTCGTAGTCCGTTGTGGTTCTAATGAAGTCTTTAAGGTTTCTTTCAATTCATTCCATGACTGAATCGAACGGAATTTGACTGCAGTTCTGGCTTTTCCCGTAAGCCGAATAATAATGCCTTGGAGTAGTCGCTGTTTGTTTTTCTCATTGGCGCACATAATTGCAAATTCACATTGTTCTAAGAACAGCTCGAGGTCTTCTTGATTTGCCCCACTGAATGTCGTCGATAATAATTTTAAGGCTGCTTCTAATCCGATCCTGTCTACTGGCTTCCCTGATTGCGATAAAAGTTCCTGTGAATTTTTTGGTGATAAGGCAGTTGTCGCTAGATTTTCTGACTGTTGAGAATTTTCTGTCTCGAGATTTATTGGTTCTTGTAAGGTTCCGTTATTGTCTAATCTAGAATATTTGCATGCAAAGTATGGTTCGTATGAACAAGTACTCTATCTACGGCAGCTAATGTTTGGTTTACGTTTTGCAATAACGCCTCGTTACAGTCTATGAATTCAATGGTCTGATCTATAAAAATATTATCAACCCAAATCTCCACAACGAGTCGTTCAGATTCAGGAATTTGTGGATTTGCAAATCTAACAGCAAGACTAACACGTTTCTACTAAGTTTCTTTACTATCTCCTAATTCAGGAGTAGAGGTCCTACTACTATTGTCTCCTGTATCACTCATCAACTACAAATTACTCACTTACTATCTATGCAGAAAACTACAACTGTTATCACTACTAGCTTTGATGGTTATATTAATATTAATAGTAAAAAAAAAAAAAAAAAACAAAAAATTGTATTTACAGTAGGTAACTAATTTAAATTGTTAGTATGTTAGTAAATATTCTGCTACTCACAACACCGCTAACTGTACTGATGCTGCCATGAGTGTTGTTGTTGAAAGGGTCTGGGTAAATTCGATTAGCTCTGGATGTCTCCAGTGAAAATAATCATTAACGATGTAAATCCTCTTCGACAGCTATTGTGGAATGGACGTTCGCTTGCCCCGAAACAGCTGGCGCAGGGACCACTACTAGTAGTGGGTTTCGAATATAGTTCCGTTATTGTTGATTGTTGATGTAAACAGTGTTATCAATAATCTTATCAATTTTTTGATAACCTTTATCAATATCGATAATTCGATAATCGATTGCGATAATCGATTTCAATTTTGACTATCGATAACGATAATCGAATTCAATTTTGATAATCGATATCAATGTCTTACCGTTGCTCACACTGGTTCGATCGATGTCGGAATCAGGCGGCGACCAACGCCCAGCCTAAGAATTTACTGACACCGGAAAAAATATTATTTACGTAATTTTTCTGGAATTTTCGGTAGAATGTCTGAAATTTCTGAGTTGATCTGGAGGATTTGAATTTTCCGAGAGTCGTGTTTTGTTTATACCGACGCAGTGCGTGATCGACTTAGCTATTTTAACACTTAAAAAGAAATTTTTTACTTTAAGAGTAACACCGGAATACTCGGATCGCACCGCTGCCACCAAAAATGTTGATCTAACACTGGTTATTCTACGACTGACTGGCTCCCTGTGTCGTCGGGACGGTGCCCCATGTACATAAAAAACCCCTTATTCAGCGGATCCCACGGTAGGAGCGTCGTACGACACACACTCTGCATTATGATTGTTTGATTATGAAATACTTCTATAATATATATAAAAACTAAATATATAATATTCAGGGGTTCTTAACATTATATCTGAAAGCCACTTCACCTCCAACTCATACGTTAATCTCCCTGGATATGATTCCTATCACGCAAATCACCCTGACAACACTGCACATGCTGGAGCAGCAATATATATAAAATCTTCACTTAAATACACTCCACTTCCAAGCTTCATATCCAATGACATTCAATCCTGTTCAATATCTCTGATACTTAATAATATCCCTATCACTTAAGCAGCTGTTTACTGTCAACCCAAACACTCTATCACTCCAACCATGTTCATTGAATTTTTCAGCACCCTCAAGTTTATCATACTTTCCTATATTATGGAAATACTCTATCATAATACTCATACTAAAACCAAAAAAACCACCTGACTGTCATTCCTCGTATAGGCCTAGAAGTCTCCTTCCAACCTTCTCCAAACTTTTTGAAAAATTCCTACTCAAAAGAATACTGCCAATAGTTGATGAAGCCAAAATACTACCTGACTCTCAATTTGGCTTTCTCAACAGTCACTCAACAATCCATCAGGTCCATTGACTTGTTGACAAAACTACATATGCTTTGGAGGAAAAATTATACTGCACTGGTGCTTTCCTTGACGTTTCTCAAGCTTTTGATAGAGTCTTTCACTCAGGCCTCCTCTACAAAATAAAACTTTTCCTTCCTAGCACTACTATTTGATCCTCAAATCTTACCTCAAAGATCGGTTCTTTTCTGTACATGTAGGTTCTTCTTTTTCTGCTCCTACTGAAATAAAAGCAGGCGTACCACAAGACGCAGTAATTGCCCCAATGCTCTTCAATATTTACATCTCAGACCAGCCCACTTCACCCCATACTATAGTCGGTGACTTTGCTGACGACAAAGCCATATTAACAACCAGCTCAGATCCTGTCCTAGCTTCTTCTTACATACAAGACCATCTCAACACCCTTGAATCGTGGTAAAAAACCTGGAGAGTAAAAATGAATGAAGCTAAATCTATCCACGGTACCTTTACACTTCGCCACGGCATATGTTCAACACTTTTCCTCAATAACCAACCGCTTCCTCCTGCCCAGTGTGTACGATACCTCGGCATCCTAATTGACCGCCGCCTCACCTGGAAACCCCACATAATTAATAAAATCCGTACAATTAACGACCGCTTCCGTCTCCTTCGACCACTTCTAACATCTAAGCACATGCAACTCTCCAATAAGCTCCTGCTCTATTAGCTCCTACTCAGGCCAATTTAGATTTATGGGATCCAACGATGGGGCTTTGCCAAAATTTCCAACATCAACCGCATCCAAAGATTTCAATAAAAAACTCTACGTACAATTCTAAAAGCGCCATTCTTTGCATTTAATCACACTCTCCACTCCGACCTCAAAATTCCATAATTCTCTGAACTAGCGAAAACACACTACAAAGTTTCAATAGCCGCCTAGCCAACCATAGAAATCCCTTAATCTCCGTCCTATCATCTGCTTCTATCCCAGGTAACCCAATTAAAAGATTAAAAAGACAGTGGTGTCGCGATCTGCTAGCCTAAATTAATTGCATTCGTGTCGTAGTACCTCCACTGGGAGGCCTCTGCAATCCGTCTAATCTGCCTTTTTATTTTTATTTTTATTTTTATTTCTTTTAGATTATTACCACCATTTGTTCTTATTGTTCTTTCTTTTTAGAAACAGATTGAATAAAAAATAATATTAACAAAAAAAAAAAAAAAAATACTAAACATTTATTTACTGATTTACTGTACGTTTTAATAATTTAATTGTGTGAAATAGTCCATGTAATTTTATTTTATAATTAAGAAAAAATAATTAGAGATTTTGATTTAGGCGGCTTTGACAGTTTTAAATTAAATTTAAGAGAAGCTGTGATAAAAAAGTTGAAAAAGCAATGTGGACAATGTGGTAGAGGATTAGCCGATTTTTTGTTTGAAAAGATTGTTGTCTATATGGTTTTAAAAGCCTTATCGTATTTCACCAATATATCGTTTAAAACTAATTGAGATATCTGTCTATCCGTCTAATAAAGTGAGTGCCGATCAACCCAAATGTAAGCAAATAAATTATTATAAGAATACTTTTTTCTTTCAAAAAAAAAAATCCTCCATTGACTAACATAAAAAGTAGTTCGGGATTTTTCATTTGATTCTGAATATTCTGTTACTTAGACAGGATTTTAGTTGTAGATAATATGATGCCGTTAATACTGTTTTAAGCTTGAATAAGAAGTCATTGTGTTAGATGGTGTCAAATGAGCTATATCAAGAAAAAACCCTGATCAATAGTTTTTTGTTTCAATGTATATAGCAATGTAGTCTACTATACACGGTGGAGTTGGTGAAATGTAGCATGTTTAATTCGGAAATCAAATTGAAATGGGAAGGGTATTTTGCTTTAGTTCAAAAGCCGAGAGTCTCTACAGAAGATTTTTAAATTTTTTCCAAATAAATGTATAAGAATGATTGGTCTGTAGGATTCTGGCTAATAAGGTTATTTGCCTGGTTTGAGTATAATTATTATAAGTACTAATTTCCGAATAGTTGGAAAATAAGATAGACGAAATATTATAGAATTGAAGACGTGGTGAGAATAATAATAATTTGGTGGCAAATTTTTAACTGTTTTGTTGTTTTTAAGATCTTGATCAAATGATTTATTATTATTATTATTTTTTTTTTTAACTATCAATAACACTACTTTAAGTGTTGTAGGTGAAGCTAATTGGCAAATGAAAATAATTATTTAACTTGAAGAAAGTGATAAGCATCAGGGTAATTCTTAAGTTGCTTATCGATCAGATAGTGAGTTCATTGCCCGATGGTTTAAAAAAACAAGCACTCTTATTTTGGATATGATAGAAATGCTGGAGTTGTCTTGAGTTGGGGCTACGGTAAAAGATTATGGAGGATATCTTGAGTATTGTTTGCGAGGGCATGTATTCTATATTAGTAGTGATTTTTACTCTAAGAAATAAAAGGATAATGTTGCCATAATCTTGAGAAATTTGTTCCAGTCTGTAAGTTTTTTTATTGATAGATGTTTCATCTGAGAAAATGATAAATGGACATTACAGTTATAAGAATAAAATAAAATATAAATTTATAAATTAATTTCTGGATTGACGGCCTATTAATGTAAACAAATAATAACTATCGTTCACATAATCTGTACCTATATTATATAAAAAGTAAACTGATTGACTGATATATCAACGCACAGCTCAATCCATTGGACGGATCGCGCTGAATTTTAGCATACAGGTAGCTATTATGACATGGGCATCCTCTAAGAAAGGATTTTTGAAAATTCAATCAATAAAGGGGTTATAAGGGTAAAAATTGACAACTTTTTAGAATTTTTTAGAAATTAAGTATACATATTCTATACCACAAATAAAATAAACAATGTCTATAAACTTTATTTTGTGAAACTCAACCCTTAAAGGGTTGAAAATTTCAAAAATAGAAAAAAACCGCCGAGCCGAAAGCGCTATAGGTATATCTATGAAATTCGGACAGAAGTTTTGTTTCATGGTGTAAACATTCACTAAGAAAGGATGTTTAAAATTAAAATTAATTAAGTGAATTAAGAATGATTCCTGAAGTCCAATTTTAATGGATGTGTTCGTTGTTGTCAGTATTATGTTTGTTAGGAAACACTTTCAATCAAAAATGTGATTTGTCTACAATTCTAGAAAATAGAAAGGTGTCGGACTACAGAAAGTATGTTTAATTCACTTTCACTTATTTAAAAAATAAGGAACAAAAATTACACATGTTTGAATGTCCTCTAACACGTTGATTTCCGCGGTTATTATCGGTGCATAGCTCGTGTCGCCGCGCAAAAAATACGTCCGGTCGACTATGCATCGTTATTAGGTACACGGGTTTTATAAACAAGACCGGCAACTACGGGTAAACCAGCTAGTATGTATAATATATATATATGGGGCACAATGGGTTCATCACTTAGTTACCTGTATTGATTTTACAATGATGTGGGTTTTTTTTTTGTGTACACCATAACTAGTCGAAATAATGCTTCAATTTCAAACTTTGGGGCTGATTTCCGATGGAAAAGTGAATATCCTTGATGTATTATAGAGGTCAAAAGTAAACATTATCCAACAGTTTTCAAAAAATCGAGAAAAACAAAAATAAAAAGTGGGTAAGTGGCTACCTACCGCTCTGCTGTACATTAGGAGCCATATGGATCATTATTATGTAATATAGGAGTGTTAAATTTGAATTCAATGATAGGTATTATTGTATACGAAAAACGATTCTGAACGGAGATAATTTGTTAGTCTAGGATATAATTTCCAGTGGTTAGTGAAAAAGGTGGTTTATGTTTTAATGGCCTGAATACACCAAAATTTAAGTACTTTTATAATTAATATAAGCTAAACTTATGAAAAATCTTGTATTCAATTTTTAACTCTTAGCTACTTATACAAAAATTTTTATGAATAAATTTTTGTAATAATTTGACATATCTACCATACGTCCATACAAATAATATAAAAATTGTTAAGATTATAGGTACATCAATTGACTTATTTGAAGATAATTGGACAACACTTTCAATTACCTAGTCAATATTTAACCATTTCCTAATTTATAATTTATTAAAATGTGAAAAGATTGATGAATCTATTGATTTTACTATGATGTGTGTGTATTTTCATCACCTTTATTCGGAGAAGTGAAAATGCTTCAATTTTCCTGTTTGGGGTTAATGAAAAACTCATAAAAATAATTATTACGTTTATGCTGGAGACCGTGGAGAACTCCCAAATCCAGAATAAGTTTATAATCTATATTAAAAGACTTTTAATCAACATTTTAGTACATCACACACGGTGAACCAATAATAGACTCGCTGAGAAATGCAGTAAATCAATATAATGATGAATGTAGTTCTACTTGTGCTCTGATGGAAACCCTTGAGGATGGAAACTTTGCCATTGTTATCGCAAGTCCACTCATGAAACGAATAAGTGCGGTGTACTTGAAAGTGGAAAAATATTATTTATTGATGCTTCTGGAAATGTTGATCGATATGGGTGCAAATTTTTCCTAATTTATACAAATAGTTGAGCTGGTAGATTTTTAATTTGTACATTAATATTGACCAGTGAATCATCAATAATTATTTCATTAGGATTGGAATTATGGAAAAAGTTGCTCCCACTACATGCATTAGGTGGAAGGGGAATAAATGGACCAAACATTTTTATGTCTGACGATTCAGCTGCAGAGGGAAATGCACTATGTGAAGCTTTTCCTCAATCAACTCTACTATTGTGCATATTTCATGTACTACAGGTAGGGATATAAAATATAATATGACATAACAATTATTATTTTTAGTTTTTTCTAATGCATACCATTCGCTTCAACCATTCTCAAAATTAAAGATCTAAGAACTTTAATTCTAAAATATAAATTTAATCGTCTTCTCTAATTTCAGGCAGCTTGGCGGTATGGCGGTACTTATGGGACTCTCATCATGGTATTATATTACAGCATCGTCAAATTCTTTATAAAAAAATTAAAAAAATGTTGTATTCAAAAACTTTTGAAGAATTAGAAATATTTTACCAAGAAGTTAAGAACGATGGCTTGACAAAACAATATTCTAGGTTTGAGAGTTATGTAGTTGGTTTATTTCAGCAACGTAATGAATGGGCACTTTGTTTAAGACAGTCACTGATTACACGTGGACATAATACAAATAACATCAGTGAAGCAGGAGTTAAGATTGTAAAAGATACAATACTTGACAGAACAAAGGCATATTCTCCTGTACAGTTAATTTTTTTTATCGTTAATTATCTTGATGCATTTTACGAAATGAAGTTATTAGATATTGCAGCTAATCGCCCTGCACAATATTAAAAAAAAAAAAAAATTATTAACTGAATCACAAAAAGAGCATTTAGAATTTAAAGATTTGGGATCAATATATGAAGTTAAAAATACTTATAAAAATACACTCCACCATACAGACCAGGATTTAGGAATTTGTTCATGTCCAGAAGGTTGTCCTGGTAAATCTTGCAAACACCAGATAATTGTTTGCAATTAAAACCTTGCATCAAGCTTAAATGTTGATCTAACTCTTTGTTTACCAACTAATGGAGAAACCAGAAAAACATTGCATATAATTGCCACTGGAAGCTCAGAAATTGAAAATGGGTGGTATGGTTCAATTCTAAAGCAATCTCAATCCATATCAGTAAATACTGAAAAAGAAATAAAACAAAGTATTAGTATGAATTTTGTTCAAGATACAATAGCCAATGAGGTTACGATGGAAGAAAATGGCAAAATGGAAAACAATGAAAGTGAAACTGCTAGTTGTCTACAAATGTTTGATGAGATGGTACAAAAAATGAGAGATGTAATAAAATCAGATGAAACTTACTTTACACCTGGAATTAAAGTAATGAATAATTCATTTAAGAAGAATGTAAAGACACATGACTTTCTTTCAGCTATGATGACATTTGGTAAATATTCTGTTCTTGATCCATCTTCCAAGAAACTTAAATTGGTTGAAAACAAGCGCATTGGTACACAACCTACAGCTAGATCCAGACCTACAACTGAAATTAAAGGAAGAAAAAAATTAGCTGCAGGAAGGGTTCCTAAGTGGAAACGCATTCCAGAACACAGCTATGGGAGCCAACCTAATTCTAGTGTTCTGCCACATATCCCAAAATCATTTAATTCTGAAAGTACTCAATTGAAACCATAAAAAATGCCACACAATTTATCTTATTGCGTTGAGCAAAACAATATACAGCTCGCGTTGCACCATAGGGAGACATACAGATGGGACCACAGATATTTGTCCCAGATATCTCGGCTGACGGATCGAATGAGGTATCCGAGGATGACTTGTGTATGATTGCAATGGACGAATATGAAAAACAGGACGCTATTACAGGTTAGTTTAATTTTTTTTTTCATACCCGAATTAATTATATTATTAAAATAATTTATCTACCGTGGATTAATTACACAAAAACATATGTCGTTATGTTTTAATAGACAAACCAATAGGTTTTATTTTCATTAGATATTATTTAGGTTTTTTTCATTTTTTCAAAAGATTCTTACACCACATCCGTTAACGGGGAACGCACTTTCACCGCAAACACCACGTCGGGTGCTAGGTCGAAAAAGGCTCGTATGGACATGGTTAAGACTCCTGGGTTCATGGAAATTTCCTCATCTGCGAATCAAAAAATCGTGTGGTTTTATATCAAAAATATTAACAATGTTCAAAATTATTCCGATTCTCTACACTCGCTCGAGCCCGAGCTAAATCAAATATTAAAAACACGCGTTCAGAAAGGGGCGATTAAATTTAACCGAAAGCTCGAGGTTAACCTATAACCACCCCAACGTTCCTAATTCGTCAGAGAACCGAGCGTTTAAAACATCAGCGACCGAAATTTTCCCGGAAAGTAACATTGAAGAGACTTTAGAGAGGGCTTTTATAAGGTTGCTGA
Source organism: Aphis craccivora (assembly GCA_009835225.1). Classification (NCBI taxonomy): domain Eukaryota; kingdom Metazoa; phylum Arthropoda; class Insecta; order Hemiptera; family Aphididae; genus Aphis; species Aphis craccivora. The sequence continues at coordinate 10,009 of VUJU01004357.1, forward strand.
CCGAGGAAGAAGCTTATACTAGTAGAGGAAGCGGATTTACCTTAGAAAGTATAGATGGATTATTGTTAGTAGTGTATAAATATACACCGATGTGTGCTTCATCATATATACAGTTACCGGTGTATATAGATAGGAAACTAAACCCTCAAAACAATGATCAGCAATGTTTCAAGTGGTCGATTTTTGCGAAGCATGTGACTGAGCAACCGGTATGTCATGCTGGACAAAACTATACAAAGCATGAGGACAAATACAATTTCAATGATTTATCGTTCCCAACACCTATGTCAGATATAACCAAATTTCAAAAAATAATCAAAATGTATCCATAAATATCTATGGGTTGGACAAAAAATTCCAGCTGCCGAGGAAATACCTGACGATAAGGTGTACCCCCTTTATGTAGTAGACGAGGAGAAAGCCAACTATTTTGATTTGCTATGGTGACAGACAAAAATCTGTCGCATTACGTTTACATCTCCAATTTTTCCCGCCTGATACGTGCTCAGAAAACTAAGCACACTGAGAGAGTCGTATTTTGTAAAAGGTGCTTTACCAGCTTCGATAATCAAATATATAACCGCAAGCTGAGTGGAGAGGAAGGGTTGAAGCACACCAAAAATTACTAATATATGCGCTATATATGCCCTTTAAAATCTTAAAATAAGCGCTATAATATGCCCTAAATCACAATAAACAGCAAAAATGAAAATTTATTTTGTTCACAAATTAAAAAAACTTTTATCTTTATAAATTAATACATTATTTTTTTTGGTTTTTTAATTGATTATTTACAAAAAAAAATAAAAAAAGATTTTGTCAGTAATGTTTATGAATCACCTCATGATGAGATAGATGGTGGTGTTTGATTTTGAATATTTTGGATAAATGCATATTATTGCATATATCGATTGTATTAATGCGAAAAATGTAAGTTTTATAGTATATTTCGTATTTACTTAACTTATATTCGGCAATTTAAAAAATTATGTTTTTTGTAGCATGTAACACTATTGAATGTAAACTATAAAATTTATTTCTAAATTATTTTATTTCTCAATTATATTATATAAAGACACAGACAAATTTTTTTGTTAATATATTTTTGTGTGTATCTTATAAAAATATTTTATCCTCACTTAATTTATTCAATCAGACTGGGCTCATAATTAAAAAAAAAAAAAAAAAATGTTTTTCTAATTTAGTAGCTTATTAATTATTATATATTATTGATTTGTTTATTGTAATTGTCGAAACGAATGGTTCAGACGTCAGACCAAATTTATTAATAATAATAATAAAAATAAAAATCTTATAACAATTTAAAATATCTACTAAAACCTATTGTATTTTTTTTCAGCTTTGCTTTGTGCTCATTTATATACTATTTAATATTTTAACTTATATAATATAGGTAATTATTTTTGCAGATCAAAAATAGAATATAGCCAATAAAGATCTGAACTTCGTTTTTACATACCGGGTGGAATAAAATATTATATATTTGTATTTGTTGAATGTTGAATGGAATCGCATTTTCCATTCAACACATACAAATATATACAGGTGACTGTTATATTACATTTAGACGTTTTACTACTGCACCTGTAATAAGAATCTGTCATATAATCATTAATATGTTTTTTAATTATTATAAGAATGTGAACTCAGTGGTATGTAGCAACAAAAAAAAAAAAATGGTGTTAAGGCAATTTTAGGTGATCTACTCCTCAAAATATTATTATACCTAACCATAGGCATGTCCAGAACTCCATGGCTGGGAAGGAAAATTATCGAATTTTAGATTTTACATACTACATTTATACTACAACGATCTACTTCATTTTACCTACCTACCTATGATATTTGTCACTCATTTCTCATAGTATTTCAATATACCTAATAATAGTATAGTATCTCTTCCAGAATCAGTGGCGTATTTAGGGGGGCAAGGGGAGAAATTGCCCCGGAGAGCACTTTGGGGGGGGGGCAGTAAATTTAACTAAAAGGTTTTATTTTTAAACTGATTTAAACAGTTGTAAAAAAAAAAATGTGTACCCAGGGCAGTAAAATCTTAAATACGCCACTGTCCAGAATCAGCTAAGCTAACCATTATATCCAATCTTCAAATCTTCATATTATTGTTTAATATTTTAATATAAACATCTACAGGTACAATGTAAAGCTATATAGATAGGTATATAAAACTTAAGAATAGTAATTATTTGAGATGTTTGGATGTTTGAGCATAATTTGCAAACCTTGGCCCAGTCTTGTAGAGAAATACTTTTATTTTGTATTGTAATTACGTATTTCGCGTATTTGAAAAATGTTTTCATAAAATATTTGAAATAGTATTGGAATAAAAAAAAAGGACTTGAATGCACATTAATTATTACATTTATTCGAATACTTTACAATTTTACAAGAATGAACATTGCAAGCGTAAAAACTAAAAGAGTTCTTTTGATTTTGTCTGTAGGGATTATCATAGAAAAATAAAAATCTAGCACGTCTGACTAGCAGCGCTTGGCGGTTTTATGAACTACGCTGAGTGTAATTAGTTCTGACGATGCTAACCTGTTCTTTATAATCGTGTTTACGTATTCGGCGGCGGTGGATCAGTTGAATCAGCTGGATTAATATATGATAACATTTGATTATAAAATTATAACAGTGATAATAATAACTGGTGACATCTGACGGCAAAATTGATTGCGGTTGCGGCAAATCAGCTGGATAAGCTGGATGAGGTGATGTGGGATGTGGGTTGAGGTTGCGGCGGGTTGCGGTATCACAACATACTTTATAATTAAGATAATAATAATATTATGGTAATATTTATTGAGCTACAAGTTCATCATATTTTTTGTCCGGGGGGGGGGGGGCAAGTTCCCTATCTTGTACTCCCCAATGGGCACCCATGACAGCAATCGACTTTAACTATTTTTACGAACAAGCCTACACCAGAAGTTCGACGTCAGGAGGTATGACAATCATCCGCCATAGGTGGATTGCATTGTCGGACATCAATTTACATCATATGATGACTGATAGCTAGACATTCAACTAGGCACCATTTTCGCTAAATACATTTTTTACAACTATACAAAAAGAACAGGGCATGCGACGGGGGACGGTATTACACCAGTTGAGGACTGATAGCTTGACACTCAATTACCATTTTTCGTATTTATTTATTTTTATATAAAAAAAGAACCAGGCATGCAACGGTACCTACACGGTATCAGATTGTCCATATACTATATTGGTATTATAAACTATTTGAAGCTTGAGTTTATACAACATTTTGATTTAATGTAGGTAGGTACCTACTATTCACATATCGTCCGCAACCCAATGTTATTCAACTTTATACTTCTTATTCTACAATACAACATTAGACTTTCAACGTCGAAGTCGTAGATGGATTGCACTGTCAGATATAGATTTGCATCATGTGATGACTGGTAGCTAGACACTCAACTTCTATTTTCACTAAATACAATTTGTTATATACAAAAAGAACTTGCATGCAACGGAGCACGGTATTACACTAGTTTAAGGCTAATAGCTAGACACTCAATTACCATTTTTCGTATTTATTTATTCAACTTTAGTACTTTTCCTACTTTTTTAGTGTATGATTTCTTTTCTAGACACCCGATTAAAATTTCCAACCGAATTCCCGGTAAAACGATTTTCACCCGACTCCCTTGAAGGCACCGAAGGGACTTCCACAAGCCCCGGAATCGAGGCACACCTACCGCCTTGAAGGCGGCTTCCACAAGCCCCGGAATCGAGACACTATATAATAAAACTCTTAAGTATCGCCTGGCCGCCGCGCTGAAGGTACTATAAGAGACTATCAATCGAAAAATTCTTTTCTGCGGTGGTCTTTTCGAAAACGTGTCGTCTGCCGCCGCCGTCTAACCACGTTTTCGAAACGTTTTTTTCCAAAGTTTTCCCGACGTTTTTCCGCTTCTCGACCGTACGCGTTGGCATAGAACGTGTCATTTAATCTCCACACCGCATTATAGAATAATAAACTAATATATTATGTTATAACAGCACATAATAGTATATTAGTCATCACTCTCGAGCAGACGCAGATCCAAGGGGGGGTCATGGGGGTCATGACCTCCCCAAAAAACATAGGTCCTTCGTATTTATTTAAAATTATAGTGTATGTATAAATTGCACTTTTTATTTTGTTTTCAATTAGATATTTTTTTTCAACATATTATATTACATATTCTATTTATATACATTTAAACTACATCACCACTTGTTCATAAAATTATAATTTCCATCCAATTTCTAAGAATATTAATAGCGATTATAAACTTACTGATAGACTATAATATTGTTGGCGATCAAATAGTAAATCTGCGGTAATGTTCGAGTGTTCGACGGAAAGATAAGATTCTTGTCAAACCGTATGTCTATATCATATATTAATATATGGCACCGCTAATCGCTAATCGCTTATTTGGGTTCTAAACATTTGTTACAAAATACTATACACAACGTTAGATATTTGATAACGTGTTTCTTATTATGATTGAGTATCATATTATTTTTCATTTTATTTTTCTCTGAACGTCTTGAGGACACGTTCGTCGGTCGTCAAAATATCAAACGAAACTATTATAGTGAGTACCTATAATTTTATAATTATTGTAATAAATAATAATGGATAATACAATCATAGACGTGCGCAAACTTAAATTATTATTAAGAATTAAAATTAAGTAGGTATTCAAATATAAAATAAAAATACTAAAAATACACGTTTAGAATTCGTATTCAAATATTCTTTCCAAAAAGTATTTAGAATACTTTCCAAGACTAGCAACTGCTGACTAGATATTTCAATACAGTTTATATAAATATTTATAAAAATATTTTGCATACACGACTATCGTTTTTTTTTTTGTTGTTGTATTATGGTTTTATCTTATTATAGTACTTTTGAAAAATTTCTCTCTCTTTACATATAGGGTGATTCATTTAAAAGAAAAAATGAGTCGGTAAGAAAAATCGACAAAATGAGTCATCTATATCTACTTTGGTATCTAATTCCAACCAAGGAAATAGTTTGGCAATCGAAATTCCGTGTACGGTATCTGCATTTGAATTTGAACTGAGAAACGACTTCCATTTTGATTACTCTTCAGATATTGGTTGTTTTGTAGGGAATAAAAGCATCGAAAATTCTACTAAAGCTAATTTACTCGAAAAACACTGGATGCCACCTATAAATTATGAATTTCCTTTTTGTATGGTCACCAATAATAGTAAACAAACCAAAAAGTACGCTCAGATATCTCATCTTGATAAATTCCATTGGCTCGTTTTATCACACAAAGACCAGGGGCTGTATTGTAAATATTGAGCTCTATTTGCTACTGCTATTTGCTGTGGTGGACTTCAAACAAATACGCCTCTTATACGGTTGGTTAAACAACCCTTAAAAGCTTTTGATGATCTACTTGGAGAAAAGGGATCACTATTTACACGCCAGCGAAATAAAGATCACCAAATGTCGGTCGAAGCTGGGAAAGGTTTTCTTTTAAATTATCATAAACCTGACCTTAATGTTGCTAACCAAGTCTGTAAGCAACGAATAGTGCAAATAAAAGAAAATAGAGATCATTTGAGACCAATTGTCAGTACAATTATATTATGTGGCCGCCAAAATATTTCCCTGCGTGGGGACAGGGACGACGGAAATACAAGCTTAAATTATGACAAAAATGAGCAAAATAGTATTGTAGCAAATCAAGAGGGGAATTTTAGAGCTCTTCTAAGATTTCGTATCGAGTCAGGTGACTCCTCAATTCTGCGTCAACATTTAGAAACAGCAAACTCCAATGCAACGTATATCAGCAAAACAGTGCAAAACAAATTGATTGATACGTGTAAAGATTTTATTCAAGAAGTTATTTTAAATAGAATAAAGGAAGCAAAATTATTCTCAATAACTTTTGATGAAACAACTGACATCCCTCACACTGAGCAGCTGAGTCTCTCCTTTTGATATTTCTACAATGGAGTAATCAATGAGGACTTTTTAACTTTTTGTAATGCTTACGAAATGATTCATATTGAGGACGTAAGAATAGAGCGTCGATTAACGGGCGTTGCATTGTCACGTAGAGTAAAAGATGTTTGCTTTAAATTTGATATCGATTTGGCATGGTGTGTTGGCATTGTTACAGATAGCTGCTCTGTCATGGCTTCTGAAACTAAAGGTGCAGTTCATGAGCTTTCTAAAAAAGCCACTAACGCTAAGCGTTGTCCATGCAACAACCATATTTTGAACAATTCATTAGCAAAATCTTCAAAAGTTACACCTTGTCGTAATGCATCAACAACTATGAGGAAAGTAGTAGCTTTTGCTAATGCTTCAGCCAAACGACACAAAGTCTTTGAAGAGGAGCTTGAAGGGATGGCTGTACAAGGAATATGCGAAACTCGTTGGGTCGAAAGGCATGATGGACACTAACAATTTCAGGGCAATAACTTGGTCAAAATGTGTAATGCTCTTCACAGAATTACTACTTGGCAGGACAGCTAAACCGCGAGTGACGCTCAATGTCTCCGACATGTTTTATGCAGTTCTGGATTCATAATTGCATCTGTATGTTTGAATGATGTCTTAGTTAAGTGATGATTTATAGATTTGTAAAAATAATGTGATGACTGCTTCGTTTAATGTATAAATATTTTACATTTTAGGTACAACAGTGTCACTTAGCCGTTTTCTTCAGACTTCGTCGATTGACTTAAAAAGGGCAACCGATGCAATGAAAGACACTATTCATATTCTTAAGCAAAAGAGAATCGAGAGTGATTCTGTTTTCCAGCAACTATTTTCGAAATCAAAAGAGATTGCCGAGCAGTTGGATGTGGAGATAAGGTTACGAGAATTGTTCCTAGACAGAAGCACCGAGAAAATAATCAGCCAAGTCAATCTGCAGAGGAATATTTCCGCAAAAGTATATATTATATTCCTCTCTTGGATTCAATAATAGTCGATTTAGAAGAACGACTATCTCCAGAGGTGCTGTCATTATTTCAGTTGGGTGTCTTTTTACCAAAATCTGAGTACTCGAAAGTTGACTTGGTAGCCGTACGGGAAGCTGTTAAAATATACCAAAAGCTTCTACATAGTCCTCATGTATCTATAGTACTGTCGGAATTTCAGCTTTGGGTTACAAAATGGAAACGCGAAGTAGAAAGTAGTAATAAATTACCCGAGTTCCTACCTCAGATAATAGAACAATGTGATACAGATTTATATCCAAATATTCGTGTTCTATTGCAAATACTCGCTACACTCCCTGTAAGTGCAGCTACAGCGGATCGATCATTCTCTACTCTCAGGCGTCTTAAGACGTGACTTCGTTCAAACATGGGAGAGGAACGCCTCACCAATCTCGCTTTGCTCAATATCCACAAAAAAATACCCGTAAATATCGATGACATAATTTCTAAATTTGGAAAAACCAAATAAAGAAGGTTAAACTTTGTAATTTAGTTTTAAAAATTAAAAATGTTATAATATTAATATAAAGTTCTAATTTTAATTAATAATTTACTTTCTTTATTTTGTAATTGTATATTATCTGAAAAAATGACCCCAACCCCCCAATTTGAGTTCTAGATCCGCGCCTGCTCTCGAGAACGTTTAATACGCTCACTATCGAGCTAATCCGGTATAACAATGTATATAATACATACCAGAGGTGGCCAAACCGCGTCTCGCGAGCAGTGTTGAGCATTATCTAGATAAATTATCTAAATAAATTATCTAGATAAATAATAAATTATCTTTTATCTTATCTAGATAATAAATTAATTGATTATCTGATGAATTATCTTAGATGAATAATTGTGTTATCTAATCCAATGCATCTAGATAAATAAATTATGGGTACATATTTTTTTTTTTTTTTTATACCAGAAGAACTAAGGTGTGGTATACCTATTTTTATTTTGAAAAATATACCATTAAATTTAAAATAATAATAATTTTTCGTAATTGCTTATTTACGTAATTTCTAATAATTCCATACGGCCCGATACGGTTAATTAATAATTATAAATTTATACGGACATACCGTCGTAATAGGTTGCGAGTTGTGACTTGTGCAGGCAATACAGTAATACACACAGCTGCATTTAGACACAACTTCACAAAAATGATATTATTTTTATTGGCTCACATAAACTATTAATATTATCCGTTCAGTACTTAATATTAAACATAAATAGATGATTATGGCTTTATTGATTTCCCGAAATTGCTTATTGTATAATATTAATATATTAATAGGTCTCAATGTCCCATATTATATTATATACTACTGTATAGACATAATATATCAAGCAATATACCGATAATATTAATATATCTACACGGTGTTAACCGTTAAATATATTGACGTACAACTGTATATTAAAGTTTATAAATAAATATAGTTATTTTGATTTGTTTATAATTATTTATAAATAAATAATAATACCCATTCCACTAAAGCAGTAATACATTGATATTAATATTTTTCATGACATGAAAAGCACCAGACGAGTAAACGACAGTGTGACAAGTGACAACGACAGAGTTGCTTAAAGTGCAGTGGCCGTTGGGCAGTCTTTAGTTTCGCCAGTTTCGGTTTTATTTATAAATTATTATTTAAAATTTTATAAAAATGGAACAATTTATCGTCCGAAGCACGACAAAAAAACAAAAAATTGTATGTGAAGACAATTTGGAATCAATGGAAGCAAAATCAAAATGTTACTTATTTGATGGCAAGTTTTTCAAAATCATAAATGTAAGCGATGATGGAAAAAATATATCCGCAGAGTGCCAATATTGCTTTAAAACTGTGAATGGGCAAAAATCATCGACTGGGAATTTTTTAAGTCACATTAAGGTAGATTACTATTTACTGTAATAACGCAAAAATAAAGGAAATAGAAAAAATAAAATAAAATATAAGTATTAAAGATTTTTTAATTAAAGTTATGAATAATAAAAATCTGTGTATTGGGTTTTTCAAATAATTTCTCGGCAAACACAAGGGACACAAGCCTTGAATGAATGCCGTATTTACTATAAGTTATATTTTAAATTATTTTTAATATATTTTATATTATTTCAAATTTCCCTA
>VUJU01004358.1:0-19180 GCA_009835225.1 Aphis craccivora
AGATCAAGATGGATGTGGATGGACGCGAGTAAAATTGACGTATATGTACCACAATAAATAGCAATATCAATTGCGATGTATGGTTAATATTATATTATTGGTTTAGATCAAAACTATATAATACACACAAATAGTAAAAGATGGTTGTGATAATTACAAGACGACTGTCCTACTGTGGTTATATCGGTTATATCGATAGGGTGATAATGTACAGAATGGCAGCTGTGACGGCGGTCACTGGAACGACAATCAGGAGTAATCGGGAGAGCACGACAGTGTTTCCCGTCACGCTGTTTTGTAGCGTCTTTTTGTGTGTTTTTAGCAAACGGTTGAGATAATAAAGTATGCCGGCGGCCGACCCATGATTTAAGTTTATTAAGTCTCATTCATAAGATAAAATGTTATACAAAAGTTAAGTTATTTAAATTTACAATCAGGCTCATCGTAATCTGAATTGTTATAATATTGTTCTTCATCAGTTTCTACATTTTGATAATTTATGTAAGGATAATTCAAATTATAAATTTTCGTGGGGTTGCTCATTTATTAGTTGAGAATAAAAAATAAAAAATTTGAAGAATTTTCAAATAAATATAAGTACTTATAAAATGTTAAAAGTAAAATAATTAATCAATAAAAAACATTGATAATTTACGTTATAGTATAAAACAAGTAAACTTAATTTAGGCTAAAAATTACAAATACAGTTTAATATTCTTAATGTTTCTTAAAATTATAATTATAGATAGTCTATATTCGCAAATACAATAAAATTTTGTCTATATTTTATAGATATTTGTAGTTGATTATATAATATATAAAATTACATATTTTAATGATGAACGATGAATAATGATGTACATTTTTTTTGTTATAATTTAGAAAGATTTTGCGGTGATTTAAAACTGTAAAGTGTATTATGAATTTTACTTGAATCATTATTCGTTTTCAAATTATGTAAATTAATTTTTATATATTATTAATATAAATGCATTAGTTAATAGCTAGGTGGTTGTACTCAAATGTTATGTACTTACTCTCTATGTATAAATTTTAGTATGCATTTATGTAAATTTAACCTTTATAATGCTAATTTATATATTACTTATTGTTAGTAACGTTAATACGTATACGTTTATTTGTTTTTTTTTTATTTAGACTACTTATTGCTGAATGAAACATTTACACTTAAACCGTTTTCCCATGAACATTAGGTACATTAATTTAAACCAATTGACACTTCAGATCACTGATACATAAACATTTGATCTTAGCTTTCGACTTACATTTGTTTATGTTAAACGAATCAGTCATGCCTAGGTTTGGTTTTCCATCGTTTAAATTATATTCAAATTAAAATTTCACAATTATTAAATGTATCATTCGCTATTTTAAACAATAGCGAGTTACCCTCTAAGCCTACTATGTAGGCGTATTATAGCAGATTAAATTACTTGTTTTTTATATTAAGATTCACGTGTTGAAAATTCTAAAAACAATGGTTTACTATAAATTCATGTATTTTCTCTTTAAAAAATGATTTTATTAAAATTGATAGTGTTATGCAACGCCTCTAAATACATTTCTAAATTTAAAACATTGATTGTATAGTATATTATCAATGGTAATACTATGGTTATAGTTACTACTTATTGAAAGTCTAATATTATTTTATTACAACTATTGTTAGTTTTTAAATTGTGTTCCTTGTTTGAAGAGTCAATCAAAACTCTTTTTTATAAAAATCTCAAAAATTACGAGTTGGTTATAGATTTTTTTTTTTAATATTAAAACATTATTTAAATATTGATCAAAAGCAGAATCAAACATTAAAAATATAGAAAATACATATTATATTAAACTAATTATTTGTGATTAGGTATTTGTTTGTTTTTATATTTTTCCTTCCAAGAACTTGCTAGCTAACTTTCCATTTTTTAATTATGTTATAATACATTTCAAATAAGAGAAATATAAAATGTTTATCATCCGAATAACCATTAATAAAATATACTAAGCTATTTACTTATATAATAAATGAAAAAGAAAACAATAGAACATCACTAAAAAAAAAGAAAACTTAACTGTTTCACATTATAATATATTGTTATATATAGGTATGTATTTTAATATTTAATTAAATAGTAAAATCATTTTTGCAAACACTACCACTAAAATTTAACTATAATTTTATTGAAATTCGAATGTTTTACACTTAATTCTGAATCAGAACTGACGTGATATTATTAATTAACTAAAACGTTTCAAACGAACAGTTCAATTTTACTAACAGCAGGAACTAAGTCAATATTATCTAAATTATTACGGTATGGAAATTAATAATTAAATATTTGTGTTATTATTTTGAAATATAAATTTATAAATTACGAATGCATTTATGATTGGAAAATATACTTTTCATTACCATGTGGTCTATGTAATAATTAACTGTTCCAAATTGAAAATGTTTAATGATAAGCATGATTTTTAAGTCTATAACACTTAGTTTATTATGACTTGCATTAATTAGGTAAATTCAAGTTAATGAGTAAGTGATACATACTATTATTAAGACAATACGTTTTGAAACAATTTTGAATTTCACTATTTATTTTATTTTTACAAAGTTCATTAAATATTTTTGAACTAAACAACAATCACAATTATTATATTATGTTTAATGTGGAAAAAAGACAAAATATTAAAGAACCTGAACCACACACATAACATAAGGAAAAAAATTACAAATTTAAAAATATTTAAACATGTTAGCAACCCTATGGCTTTTAACTTTAAAAATTTAAGTATATTGGTAATCAAATTCTACTACACATCAGTTATTTAGTTTTAAAAACGTTTAAACGGAGAGATTGTCAGAAATCTAATATTGTAATAATTCATAATTATTGTAAAAAGTCGTACAGTGTTTAATAAATCTAATAATATTTACTGAATAAGACGAATTATAACATTCAGATTATTAAAGTAAGTCAAACGAAAACAGCTCAAAATATGTAGTGTTTATATAACCGAAAATTCTGTTTCATTATGATAAAAATCAATACATAGTTAATACTAATATATTAACAAATCATCATATTTTCAATTTTTTTTTAGATTTATATTTATATGACCTTGATGGAACTTTGACGAATATTATAAATAATACATATTATAATAAGTTCTAAAATGTACTTGTATGCAACAAAATTTCTAATATGATAATAAGTAAACATTAAATATGGATAGCTTATACAAATACGTTTATTATAATATAAGCATTATTAATTCAAAGTCTTATGAACCGAATCGACATAATGCCTTTATATCATTTTTAAACGCACTTAGTAGTATATTTTTCAAATATCTTTCTCTCTCTCTCTCTCTCTTTTAGTAAATTTAATTTTCATAATGTTTCTATTTGATAAATAGACATAAGATAAATTTAGTGTCCAACCTTTAACCCCCCCCCCAAAAAAAAAAAAGTAATCACCATTTGGCTTTACGAATTCCCGACAGCTATGTATGCAAAAAATTTAACCTTTAGTTACACGGTTTTGTAACACAAACCTCATCATTCAATCTTTCGCGTACTAAAATGTAAACATTGTTTGCTTATCATCATGGATACTGACATAAAGAATATAGTATATTCATATATGTTTGATTTTTAAATTACATCAAATATTTAAAATTAAGATTTTATTTTACATACCTACTCGTATATTTATTACACATTATAAGTACATATAAGTAGTTAAAATAATAATCGGGAAATCATAAATTGAATCTGGAACTTATTTACTAAATTATTTTCATTGTACTATGATTTATGTATTTTAAGCATAATATAGTTAATAATAGTTATATCAAATATTTAAATAAAAAAATATAGTTTCGTTTGTAAAAAAACACTGAAAAATAAACGACTACCTATTTAAATTTGATAATACGCTTTTGTTAATAATGATATTTTATTGTTTAAATGGTCTAAGGATTACAGCACAATGTCGAAAAACAAACAGATACATTTTAAAAGTATACAATTTTAAATTATGCTATCAGTTTTATCAAGGTAATAATGTAATAGGTAATAAAGTAATTACTGTTAATATGTTAGATAGAAAATATGGAAGTCCTCAGATAAATTGTGACATAAATTTTATACATTTATAGTAAAAATTTTATTCGTTGGTGGAAGTAAATAAACGAGTTTTTTGTTTTAATTTGATTAAAACTAGCATCATAATTATTATTGCGTTTAAAAGTTTTTTGATTGATAAAAATATAATCCTTACAGAATAAAAGAAATATTATGTCATATACATCTGTTTAGAATAATAAAAACAATATAGAAAATAAATGTCAGTAAAATATGATATTGTGTTAGTGAGCGACTTTAGAATGAATACGTTGACATATATTTTTACATCAACAAAGAATAATATATGTTTCAGCGTAAAAATGTAATTTTAATTTAGGATTAATACATCAATTTGACAAAGTAAATTTTAAAATGTCAATTCTGTAAAAGTGTGGTGATTCACTACTTTTTGAATTTTTTTTTATTATTTTATGAATACCTAAACAGACAATGCTTACATTTTAAAAATTGTTTGTAAGCTTACAAAATAAGGACAGATAGTAGAAATATGCGTATAATGTGCAATACAATAAAAAATAAATTATCTAAGAAAATTAAAACCAAACTAATATGCATCACTAGTACTTATAATGTTTGGACTATTAAATCAAAAATTACTATGTTGTATGGATCCATATATTCCACCTAAAAAATAAGGATTGCTTTATGAACTTCCATGGCTTAGCTCGTGATATAAAATTTATTTTCAAGAATCGATAAATAATATTTGTCAAGGCTGTTAAATTTCTATTAAATAACTTCTCATCGAGCATCTACGAGTTCGAAACTAGTTGATATTAATTCACTTTTTCTGTTAATTTTAATAAAATTACGTGTGAATTTGAAAAAAAGTATAAGTACGAAGACGCGCACAAAAACAGTAACCATAACCTTGGTAAATATTTTAAGCGACTTATATAATTGAGACATGAATTTACTCACTCGTCTACGAGTAAATTGAATTTACTCATATTGAGCACATGTGTAAATTTTTTCCAACTTTTCTTTCCGTAACTAAATTATCAAAACGTTTTTCACCTTTTTTTCCCAATAAAATGTTATAATGTTTAAATATAAATAGATAATAAAATAAAAAAGTTCACCAAAAATAACATTATGTTTTTTATTTTTAAGATGTAAAAGGGAAATTTACATAATTTTGTTAAATGTATTTAATATTGTTCTTAAACGTATTATAAGGTTTGAACTTGTGTTTTAAATGAAAATAAAGGAGAAGTTTTGAAATTATTAAATAAAATAAAATATATGTTAGATTTAACATTTTTTTTTTTTTTTTACTAACAATTTTAAAGTTATCGAAACTTACACTTATTTTTAAATGCATTTATTTTAACGTAATAATTTTTAAATGGTTCAGCTTTTTGATAAGTATTACGATGTTATACACGTACTATCATTTTTATTTACATAATATCCGGTTTGCACTTAGGTTCATAATATTATGTACATAATATGACACTTTTAAATTATTTTAGCACATTTTAAATTGCCTCTTTGAATATCGTGAGGTATATATTACAATTCAACTTGTAATTGATACCAATATTGAGTTTAAAATTTTTAAAACACATGCTAAATTTATATGCATAATTTAATAACTTTATACAGTTAGAATAACAAAAAAGAATTCACCATATATAAAATATACTGCATATTATAATATGAATATTATGATTGTATAATATTCATGATATAATAATATATTATAAAATAATAATTTTAAATGTATTAAACAATATTATATTTATTATTATAAATAAATATTAAACTAACATCTTTCTTATTTTTTTTTTTTTTAGAAATATTTTCCTAACCTTTAGCCCAATCATTAAACTTAAACATAAAACAGTTAACTCTATACTTCCTGTTCTAGGACCAATCTTAAAATTCAAACATTCATTATCCAATAAATTCACCATATACAAGTCAAAAATATGACTAAACTGTTCGTACTGGTCTTATACTTATGTATTCTTCTTTTTACGATGATTTCTCGGATAAAGATGTTTATAAAGACTTACAGCTACCTAATTAATGAATTTAACTCTCATAGTAACTTTTGATGAAATAACCATATTCTCGATAGTAAAATGTCTATCGAACACTCAGAGGACAGAAGCCTAGAGACTTAATAAGATAAAAAAACGAACAAAATAATAATTAAAAAGTACCAGGTCAGTGGAAACTGCTAACATTTTTTAAATTTTCTAACTCATTAATGCTGATATTTAGTTATTTACAAACAAATATTAATAATTAAATTTAAAATTAAAAAACTGATTTAAAAAAAAAAAAAAAAAATGTTTATATATGTAACAGATATTGTACAGTATTATATTTCACAAATAATTTATACTCATATTTTTAATTTTTAAAATGTAACCAAAAGCTGAAATTTGCTCGCTATGAATCACATAATCATATAAAGTTAAACAGAAAAACATAGATACGAAAATCTTTTGAAATGTCATTTAATTGGAGACTTGAAAATAAAAAAAAAAGAACGCAAAGCAGCTGACACAAAACCAGACTTCTGTTACCATCATATCCGATGTGTATAAAGTTTTGCCAGATGTATGCAACATTATTGACATCTCTGTCATCAGTATTTGTTATTAATACGAAACTTTCTCGTTATACTAGTTTATAATATTTAGTAAATATTTTAATAATATTATAACTATTGTAAGAATTTGCGTATCATAAGCTACTCTTCTACCTCAAGATTTCAAATATTTAACCTTTGTATTAAATATTTATACATCTTGTAACATGTATTATTTATGTCTATGTTTATGACCCATTTTTTATTTTATATTAACTATTAAGTAAAGTATATGATTCGGTGGAAATATATATTCTTAATTCTTTCCATGAGATATTTAATAATAATTACCACAAAAGAACTCCTGTATGTCCTCCTTATGATATTACCTATTATGTATGTTAAAACAAAAACATATTAAAAGTAGGTACAAAGATGATAAAATTAGTTCTTAAGACAAAATAATAATATTATCGTCTAAAATATTATAACATTTTAATGAAACTCACTCATAAAGTGAAACATTCCATAATATCCTAAGTTTTCTTAGTAAAATTAAAATTAACCATTATTATAGCAATAAATAATATTTTTATATGATTGTTTATGAAATAACAAAATATACTATCCGGGACATTTACATGATAAAAATAAAATCGGATTTAATTGAACTACTGTATAGTTATAGTTTAACGTAATTGAGTCAACTATATGCTACATTTGAATTCAATGATAAGCCATTGAATCTAAAAAAACAAGTATAAGCAGAAAATATATATAAGCATCTATTTTTAAGGGTATTATATATATATATATATAAATATTTTTTTTATAACTTGTTATTATTAATGAACTATTCAAATTCATTTACTCTTTTAACGGTTGTACGGCAATTTAAACTAATTTAATATTACTTCTCGAGATGTATAATTTAAAATATATTATCATAACATTTTGTTTTGCAGATCTATATATATTTTAATTATTCCTATTCCTATTAAAATATCCTAACAATTCACTTCTAATTAAAATTATTAAATTCCAACAGGCTCTATTTATTAATTAATATTATATAGGCTATTTATGTAAAAATAACAAACATTTATGAATATAGTTGTTTTAATTTTGTCTTGATTAAATTTAAAAATATAGCCTAAATAATAAAAAACACTTAACTTGTCTTATCATGTAATAGTATTGATTATGTTTATAATTGGGTTTAATATGAGAAATGAGTGCGTAGGAGTTATAAATTGTAACAGATAGCCTGTAAAAATAATATATTAATGTAATTAATGTGTTATATTATTTATCCACATGATAGGAATAATCAATAATATATCATAAATAACATGTATCGTAAATGCATACTTAGTCTACGTTAAGGTTTATGCACTAAATATTAAATAATTATAATATTTATACAATAATAATTTTTCAAATATTTAATAATATATCAGGTATGTTTGTAACCATTATGGTAACGAATGTTTATATAAGACCAAATAGCTGATTTTTATGCGAGTATATCCGAGACCTTAGCTTAATTTACAACACTGACATTATTGACATATTGTACAATGTTTAGGGCCAAACAATCGTACTCTCCGTGCCCGCTTTGTAGAGTACAAGAGTCAGGAAGCGAACACCTACTGAGTCACGCTGGGTGGGCCATACTTTGTGTGGTTCTAAAAAGAGCCTTCTTATCGTTTCTTTTTTTTTTTTTTATCTAACTTAGCTGCAGTTGGCAGATGAAAATTATGAATACGATTCACGGCTTTACATATCGCTTGGGATGGATACTATCGGGGTATGCGTTCGTCAGTAGTTCTACGGCAGACGTTAAACACATAGATAGCCTTCAATACACGGTTTTAAGTGTCGCTTGTGCTGCCGAGACATTTTGCGATGTGTATTCGGCTGAAACGATGCTTCAGTCGGATGGTGGTCTCCGGAACTCTTTGGTTTTCAAATTATATGCACTTTGTAAGAGTAAAATATGGAACAAATACTCGGATAAAGTGCGCCGGTATTTTATCCAAAATATCTCTTCTTGTATACGTGTTATTATTTTCACATTTTACCCGTGTTTTCTACTCGAGAACCATGTTAACTATATGTATTTTCATCATACTTGATGTGAGTCTCGCTCGTTATACTATGATGTTCCTATGTGTCGAAGTATTACTGAATTTTTAGATGTTTGTTTTACTATAATACTCCTCTATAACAATACAATACATAGAAACCATATAGTTTTAATTAATGTTTAAACTATATTTTTAAGATCATATTTTTCAAGTTTTAATAAATTCACTATGTACTAAAAAAAAATATTATGTATTTATATTTATTATCTCTTTTCCCAAAAGTGTATTTTTGGGCCTTATATTATTTTATTTTATTTTTGTAACAATTTTATAATTTATTTCAATTTAACTTGAAATTAAATTAAAATGTTAAAAAAAAAATAAAAATGTTTGTCTTCGTTATATATATTTTTTATTTATCTAAAATTCTATTCACTCTTTATACACACATAATATACCTGATATTTTAACGTACTTATACTTGGTGGTCTATATCGTATCTGCAATTCAACAAATAATATTACTTATAAAACAGATCCACAAATATGCTGTAACCAATGATCAACTCATTATAATCAAAAATTAAAAATATGCATTATAATTTATAAGAAATTGTTCATTTCTAAAATAATGAGAAAAAAATGTTATACATTTTATTTTTATTATTCCTTTATTATTCGCATATACTATTCACGGATCTGATGTAGCTAAATTGCCTATCCAAGACGCCGTCATACATAGTATTATGTATTATAATATTGTGTGTCTAGTTTTATTATAATTATACAAAATAATTATTGATATTATTATTTTTTGATTAATTGAATATTATTATTAAATTTGTCTTACTATATTATAAGATTTATATATTGTTTTTGATGTGATTTATGGTTTTGCACCTTTACTGGTTGTTTATTGTGATTTACAATTATAGTAAGTTTTGAACCAACCAAGCATAAGTGGTCGATACATTCATTAATAATATCAAACTAATATCTTATACTACTACTGTTACTACTACACAAACACACATAGTTACATATACACAGCTATTTGTGTCAGAACACTGATTATTGAACACTATTTTTCGGCTTATCACAGTCAGTCTCAAAATAATTGAAATTTTTTTTTAACAAAGCTTGTTAAAAATTCTTTCAAAATTATTGAAAAGTATTGGTACTGTATGTTATTAATTGACCTTATTTTTATCTAATAAACTTATACGTTTATCTATATTTTATTTGAACTTTATTTAAAGTCTAGGAAATAATCTGATAATTCATAATGTGCTTGATTATTTATAATTATTATATAAACATATTATTATAAAGTAGGTATAGCTGATAATTTAATTGCCAAAATTTAAAAAATTAATATTAATTATTTAATAATATGATTATTGTTCAATAAATCATTATATACATTTCTTATAAAGTTACATGTTTATGCAAACTTCATTCTTATAATACTTACTCGTATAAAACATATGTTCACACATTATAATATCACATAGGTGTTATGTATTATATAGTTATACATTTAAAAATTATATAAATTGATTACCAATTTATTATACTGTATAATTCTTTATATTATAATATTAAAGTGAAAAATTAGTAATTACTTTAGTGAAAATATTTGCAAAAATAAATACATTTTATTAAAATATTACACGCAACTGAAAAATATTTTAGTATATTATATTTTATATTTCTTGAGTCTCTTAAAATGTTTTATAATATAATATACTTAGTTGAAGTAACCCATTTTTTACAATTATATAACCTATTTTTGGAGATTTATATCGTTATTATAAAAGTATTTTATAATAAATAAATCACTCGTCTAAAAATGTAGTTTGTTTCAATGAAACTTATCAATATGGTTAGATTAAAATATAAATGAAATAAAAAATATAGTCGATTTGTATCCATTTATTATGCTAAGTTTAAATGTTCACAATTTATCTAACTAATGTCTTCCACGTATGTACAACGATACGTTAATCCTGATGTTTACTTACTATCGAATATATACAATAGGAAATGAGTAAGTGTATAATAGACAATCCCTCCAATTCAACCACTTATCGAAAAACATATCCCACTATGAGACTGGCATATTATATATATTATATAATACGTCAATATTGTTATACCTATTTTATGTACCACTCGATCTGTATACGTATGTTTTACCTTTTAAACTTTTAAACAAATTGGCAGTTCCAGTGGTTGACTATATGTAACAGATAAGTCGGGATCCATTTATCTTGTCTGTTTCAGAGTTGTTTTTATTTATTTTTTGCTCGCTTTTGTGTTTCATAACGATTACGTGTATCGCTTTTAACCGAACAATTTTGATTTTGAGCAAACATCAGCGGATTAAAGCATATTCGTGGCATATATATATTTTTTATTGCCATACATTAGTGAAATAAGGGATTCAGACTTTCCCGAGTTCATTGAAGCAAAATAAATTTAAATATAATTTCATAATAATTTAAATTTTTTCAAAATAAAACATAACTACAAGTTATATTATAATTTATAATCAATAGGTACTTCAACAAGCAACCGTAAACAATAAATCGATGAAAAATTGATGTTATATTCAGTGATATGTTTTCTTTTGTTTGAAATAAAATAATATTTTATATATTTTAATTATTAATTGAAATTATAATTTAATGTAATGAAAAAAAAAAATTCTAAATGTCTTGTTTTTTTTTTTTAATTTTACAATACAACTTTGATTAGTTTAATAAATTTCCATAGTAAATTTGTTAAATTCAAGTGAAGCTTAATGGTGAGTAGTGGCGGCTATAGCGGTTGCGCAGTTGTCGGACTACAACTATTTATTTTTTTTAATTTACGGAGATTTTGACGAAAACGGAAACAGCCGCTTGCTAATCGCGTTTCGAATTTCGTTAGTACCACTGAAACGTAAACTTTATTATTTGTTTAGATTGTATTTTTATAATTTTATATTTTATCCACCGAATACAGCTATAGGTAATTTTAAATGTTTTGTATTGTAATATCGAAACGTTGTTTGCTTCTAATCTAAGCTTATTTACGATGTTGGCCAATCTATAGAGTACTTTTCAATATTTTTGTGTAAATTATTTCAACAAATAGTCAATATTCCTACTTTATAGTGTATTATAAAAATATATTCACCAATATTTTATTTGTTAAATTTGATTAATCACAAATATAATACAACTAAAACCTAATCTCGCTTTGGAAAAAAAAAATATAAAATATGTCTATTTCGATATATCTCGGTTATACTGATAACCGAGACTTATAACCACCTTAATTCACGGGAAAAGTGGTATCGTTGTAGCTCAATTTGTTAAATAATTTGATTAAGATATACAACTCAATTGTAGTGTATTATATTATGACTTGATATAAATTCAAAAAAGATTTAAATTTTAGTTTTTTTTTTTTTATGTATCTAAAACCAATCTTTAACATTTTTGTCAAAATCAGTTAAGTAGTTTTTGAGTGTACAAACTGTAAACGTACATTAATATATATATATATTACATATAAATATTTATAGATTGCGTACAATTCTCTTTTATTTTTGTAATCAATGACAACTATATTATTATATTATAAAACTAAATGAAAAATATTCGATTTTCGTGAGTTTAAGTGAAATTCATGTATATAGGAACTTACACTGGTGGAAAAATTAAACTATGAACATAACACAAATGTGTGTGTAAAATTTGTATGCAATTTTGTTATGTATTTTACAAATTTATAAGCTGCGTTCAAAGATAAATTAGTTTATAATGATGTATAGATTAAATTAGAATCCTACCAATAACGTCAATAATTGGTTAGTTCGCGTAATAATAATACAATAATAGTAACAAAAACGGATGCATTAATTTCATACAAATGTATTTGAAATTTTATTCAATTTCCAATAACGAAGGGTGTATGTTTTGTTTCCGATGACGGGTTGCACATGCATATTTTATATATATATATATATGTTTTTATTATTTGTTATGTTTCATGTGCACAATAAACATAATTAATTAGTTTGCGCTTAGGTTTACGCCACGGGTATATGTACATTACATAATATGTGCAATGTGCGTTTTTATTTGCTTGTATATGTAATAAAATCTTTACACAGATGAACGTTTGACAATACGGTTTTATCGAGCAAATATTTAATTTTAATTACAATACATGCAGTTCAATGGACTAACAAAAAATCATGGATGGTATTCAAAAACTGAAGGTCATATCCATTTATAAAAAAAAAAACAACCCAATCGATTATCCATCTTTAACACCACTAAAAAAAAAAAAAGTTAAAATTCTTTCGTATATATTTTGTTTGTATATTACCATCCATACATTTTAATAGATTCACCATAAACTATTTAGAAAACTTGGTTTCTAAACCACATATGAGGATAACTAATATGGACCGTTTTTTTGATAATGTTTTCATTTATATTTATTTTTTTTTTTTGTGCTTCAATATTTCGAATTCTTAATATTATAATCTATATACTATTTATGCACATAGTTTAGAATAGACTATTTACAATATAGTGCATTGTTAATTGTTTGTAATAATTAATAATTATATGTTGCTAAGTTTTAAATAAATTAAGTGGAAACCTATATGTCTGTAATAAATAAATAAATATATAAATATAAATCAAGTGGAGACTTTTGATTGATTAAAATGTTAATTAATATTTTTAACACCCAACTCAATTTATAATCGGAAATTAAAATATTGATATGTAGCATTGATTTTGAAATGTGTATTTTTCTTTGTTCGGATAATAATAGTAATAAATAAAACAATTATAATATAGTTATTTTCATCGGTTATAAGCTACAAAATAATATCATTCGTGTATATTAAGTATTTATGAGATAAAAATAGTATCGTAAACTACTACCTTATCTACCTTTTTTTATCATTTGTGTATTAGTAATTAAAAAATTGTCGTGAGGTTTTTTTGAAACAAAGAAGCATATTATAGAATAGGTTTAAAGCATAGTTTTATCAACCTAACTATCATCCACGAAATATCGAGAGATAAAATATGAATATACCAGTACCAGGAAAATTCAATTTTAAATTTTATTTGGAAAGTGTTAGAACAAAAAAGTTTTGTAGTTACTTCTTACTTTTCTAAACCATCCTAAGCTAACTAAAACGTTTTATCGGCGTTGAGTGGAATAATAAAATAATTTAGTTGGTTATGTTTATTTTATGTGTAATTGTTGAACGATTTTATAAAAATGTTAGTTTGTTGTAAAAAGCGAAAAATATATCAGAAATATTTAATTAATGTTAAGAGCAAACACTCTAGTGTTTATTGTATTTACCTGCATGACAATAATGGGAAATCTACCTTTCTCCAACCCAACCTGTTTTCCTATGTGCTTATTTAATATTGTGTTAATAACAGGGTTGCTTATAAATAAATATATATATTTTAATTGTTGAAAATGTTTGCTGAGATTTTGAAATTAAACCATTTAAAAAGTATCATTTATGCGTTTATGTTAAATGTCCAATCTCGATGTATATGGAGTACTGTTATAACAATTATTTAGATAATTAATTGTATGAATAATAATAGATTTTTCATGTTCATACAATAAGAGGAAATGACATTATGAAACCAATTTAACCCATGTCTTGCATAAAATTCAAAACGTCCTTTTTGTTTTGACCGATTTTTTCATAGAATACAATGAACGTGAACAGCACCAAATGTAAAATATAAACAATATACTATATGAATGTATTATACACATGCATAAATTTAAAAAAATAAATAAATCTTTACATACGTTTTTTAAAATGTAATTGCAACATTTGGAAAGTTTAATTTGAACTACTATTACGTTACAAACCTATAATAGCTCGTTACTCACAAAAGAAAAAAACAATATATTTAAATTTAACTATTTGAATGTCAAAGCGCGATGATATGCATAGTAAATTTTTGCTATCACCTTGGAAAAATGCAGTTTGAAAATCATACAACAAATTTTTCTCCTGTATGACCTGTATTTTCATTGGTTGGATAATATTTCCAATAAAAATGTATGATTTTTTATAATATTCAACGGATAAAAAAGCTAACATTCTTATTTTTATTAGTAAGACTTTTATTATTATACTTGATGTGAATTATGAACTAATGTATACATATAATACGTATAACTGTTGTTATGTAATGATTTGTATACCATCCGTTTGTAAGATAGTTCTTGGATAAAAATTAAAAAATGCACGATTTTTTCAATGCTAATCTTTTTTCTATTTTATTAAATAGTCAATGCGCCTGCGGCCTGCCCGCCGTATTTATTTATGTAGTTGTGATTTAATTATAATAATAATAATAATAATAATTTTATTAAAATAAAAAATAGAAAAGTATAGACAAAATTATATTTTAATATCATCATTAGATATGTAAGTCCCATACAATGTATGAAATATGTTATATTTTATGAATAGCTGCAATTAGTTTTTTTGTTGTTGGTTTATATTTAAAAATAATGACAATAGAAGAGATGTCATTCATTACACATGCGTTATACGTGTTAAACTGGCCCAATATTAATCTTCAAATCCCACATTAAAAAAAAAAAACTCTTACTTTATCTAATTAAATAATAATATATAGCAATGCAAATTTATTTATAATAAATATATATATATTTGTGTTAGTTATCATTTAGAAATATGTTTTAGTTATTGATGTACCTACGTAATTCACAGTGTATGTCGTTTGAGATACATCATATTTCCATTAGTCTTACCTGACATAGAGAAAGCAATATTTATAATATTAGTGGTTTCTATAAACAAGTAAATGCAAATAATAAAAACGGAATCACAGCAGTAGGCGCGTGTATAAAGGTTTTACAAATTAAATATACGTAAAGACTTTTTTTTTTATAATGGAAAAGAGATATCAGTTGAAGCAAAAATACCTTGCGTTGACAAATCACATCATATACCTATATATTACCATCACTGACTTGGGACTAGAGTTTTCACGTATATAATAATATGAAATCAATTGAAAAATAGAAGTATTTATTAAGAACGAGATAAAAGTTATTATAGTACTTCACTAAACTGCCAGATGGCAGATGGAAAAAATCGATTTTACAGTCGGGATGTGAATTAATTCTTTATCGGTACACGTGCCACTGCCATCCTGTCAAACACATCGATTTCGAAATTTGACGTCCAAAATCAGATCATTATTGTTTGTTTCTCAATGCACATATTATAATATCGTATCAATGGTATATATACTCTAAACATTTAAATAGGTATAAATGATAATTAATGTTGACGTAGTCTATGAGAAAAGGATTTCATGCGTATAATGCGTATTTAAATGTCTGTTCGTATAATTTATTCAAAAAATTACATTTTAATGACAACAATGTATACTTTAACTGGCAACCTAAGTCATCGAACATTTTACATTATTTAAAAAATATATATTTGGGTAATTTGAAAAAAAAAATTAGTCACTTCATTCACCACTAAAAACCCATATATGGATTCATTAACGGCCCATTCTCAGTTTTCTAGCCTAGAAGATCACTATATTATATACAATATACATACGTGTGATTATTATTATCTACCACACTAATATAAGAGTTTCACTACCTACCTATCGTTGATTTTCGTCGGATAATTTTACAAAATAGTTAGTATAATAGTATTACGTCTACAGATTTTATAAAATATTATTATGAAGATAATATCGGTAATTGTAATTTTCATCTGGCACCAAAAACGATTATAAACAAGCAATTATTGCCAGTTTTATTAATAATCGAGTACAACTTTTCATATGTATTTTTGGCTAAAAGTTTTTGAGAGTAGTAGGTATATTATAAATCTTAAAGCGAATTTTGCAAGAATCAAAATTAATTTTGATTTCTTAACAACATCGTTAAAAATCATTAATATTTTATATAATGATTATTATTATATATACAAATATCACATTTATACACATAGTGTATAGTGTATAGTATAAAACAGAGGTCGCAACCTGCAGTTCGTAGTATGCACTAATTTCAAGACCCATGAAATATAAATTAAAATTCAATTAAATTATAATGAAATAAAGTCTTTCTAAACGTAATACATATTATTATGTTTTTAATGACTATCAATTTTTGATAATATTATTTAGTGAAATAATATATTGATCATTTTTCATACTATGGTATTTTTTTTCTTTCTTAAGCGACTCTTAAAAAATGATGTATTTGCAAATACTTGAAAAATTGATAATTTAGTTAGAAAAGTTTCCAAACTCTTGGTACAGAGTATGTATAATATAGGTACTTATGTTGTAATTTTTTGATACTTACTTATTTAGTTTATTTTATTTTCTTATTTACATTTTATATTATTTAGATTAATGTAGGTCACACTAATATTAAGAATTAATTTTTCAATATTTACTTTGCTGATAAAAATCTATTCTGTTAATTACAATTGTTTATCTAGTGTTAAAAATTAAAACTAAATATTTATAGCATAGATATACTTTATAAAATAATTAGAAAATATATTTATTTATTATTTAAATAGAACAACGCAATTTTGTTCTGATTTTTTTTTTCACTCAAAAGAAAAAATGAAAGCTATCTTTTTGATGACAAAAAGTCGTTAAAACATTTCTATTAAAATTATACGGAATATTCTTTAAGGGATTTCTAAAAAAAAACCATGTGACACAAGTGCACAGGACTACGGAAAAAAAATTAAGACGTTGAATACGTAGTTATTTAATCATTATATTATATTATACAATAGTTCAAAATTTCAAGCAAGACTTAACACATTACAAATCTGTTAGAATCACTCTATAGTTCATTTTTGTCATAAGTGGGCTATAATTAATAATAAATATAGTAGTTTAAGTATACACATAATACATTATATTATATTATACTTATTATTATTATTATTTTTTTTTTTTAATTTTAATATATAGATTTTTGATATAATTTTGTACATGTATATAACTATAAAATTTATTGTATATATATATATAGGTAGTAAAAATGTATGTATAAATAAAGAATTAATAATCAATGCTACTTTTACAATTTTGAATAGGACTTTCAGGTACAAAATGTGTCTGCGTCTAATATTAAATATGTATTATAATTATTACTATATCTTAATACATAAACAATATACAAATTATATATTATATAGTATAATAATATTACATGATGACTTTGCTAGTAATTATTATAAATTGGTAATAATAAAACAATACATTTCAAAGTAAACATAAACATTGTGTACATATAATAGTATAAACTATTACATACCTATTTGTATGTTATAATATTATTATTATGTTACAAGAAGGAACAGTAATTTCACTAGATATATGATCATAAACGATTAATATGAATGTGAAATCCGTTTAAAAGCGTTCATGCATAATAATTAATTTTACTGAATGCAATACTACGAGTACATTAGTTTATTTCGTAATTTCGTAAAATACTTAATTTTTAGGTTGTTTTTTTATGGAGAAAAAAGGAATTACCCTAAATCAGCATATGGATTTCATTTTAATAGATACTTGATCATTTATAATTTTGGTCCAAATTCATGAAGCACAGAGTCGAATAACGATAGTTATAATTTACCAACATTGCTATAAGTGTTGGAAACACGTTGGAAAAAATAAATAAATATATTTTACTGTTTTGGATTAGTGAGCACGGGTATAGTGATGAAATATATTGAATATATTACAAACGTCATAATAATAGGTAGGTACCCGGTATTTCGCCATAATGGTGTTAACGTGTACTTTTGCATAAGGTCTCTATTGTAAATTGTGTTATTTCTTTGTACAGAAAAGTAAATCGATTTCATTGAAGTGGTTACAAATGTAAAAGTATTTTTTTTTTTTTTTTAACTCTACTGTATCTTGAAGAAAATATCGGTAAAAAACAAACGAATCAATGCTATACCTACTTTCAACACGGACAAACTCGTTCAGCTCAAAATATTTTATATTTTCCATTTTTTTTTTTTCATCAATGGATTACAACAGTATTATTAATGTAAGTATATGTAAGGGATTTTTAAAAATTCGTGTCCACAAATGGTTTATTTTTGATTTTTGACGTCTGAAAATTATATTTTTAATTTGATAAGTTGTAACGCCAGAATATTGCTAGTTGTAGTGTTACATATTTATACACACTTGTTATATAATTTATAAAAAAAAAAAAAAAAAAAATGATTATCAAAAACAATTGCAATTATTTACAATAGGTACATTTATAGAACAATTCC
>VUJU01004359.1:0-19172 GCA_009835225.1 Aphis craccivora
CAATAATGGCGTAAGGGCTCACGGTGAGCAAAGACGAAGCGTTCGGTAACCTGCGCACTCTGCGCCGGAGGAGCCCGGGTTTGCACACTGGCTACGGTGCCATAATAAATAAACGGCCGGTCCCGTGTTCTGTGATGGAACCTGAAGCGCCTTCGAGCTTTAGCGAATCACAGGCCAAGATTTACGTATCTTCAGGCGCCAACGAATCACAGGCCATGGAGCGCGTGGTTTCAAGCGCTTTAGCGAATCACAGGCTACGGTGGACGTGGCTACGACTGCAATAATCAACCGCAAGACAAGCCCGGGCGGCTCAGGAGATTACACAATGCCGCCGCCTATAAACACCAGTGCGGAGCACAAAATCGTCAGTATTCAGTCCTACCTTACCGTAGCAAGACCTACCCAGGCAGACTTGCGCGGTTTGGGAACTACTGACTATACGGCACCTTGCTGCAGCAAGACCCACCCAGGGCAGACTTGCGCAGTTTGGACGTTTTTACCTACATAATCTTACTGTAGCAAGACCCGCCAAGGGCAGACTTGCGCAGTTTTGTTATACGGTAAAAACAACAAAACATCATCTAAGAAAATTCCACAAGTGAACAAAATACAGTCCACTGTCAATGCACACTACAAAATATCTACGATACCGTGTATATGAGGTTATTGTCAGTCTGTTAAAATTTTTAAGAAATTTAATATTCAATAAGCAACAAATACCTACTTCAGCTTATCTCGCCGCGGTATTTAAGTTTCTCTTAATGGATACTAAAACGCGTCTTACTAGTATCACAATATAATAGAAAAATTAATTTCGATGGTAAGATTTGGATTTAAAATTTAGAAATTCTGGTCATTGTCTGTTACTAATTGACTACATACTAAGTTTGATTGTTATCATTAATTTTTTATGTTTGATTGATGTACTACTGGATAAAATGCTAGACTCTGACAAAATAACAATAATGTGGCCGATGTGTCAAATACTACCAGTAAAATATTAATCTCGAATAGTGAATACCATATTTGTTAGAATCATTATCTATAAGTACCTACTATATTGGTTCGTAACAATATTACTATTGATTTTTCATGTGTAATATAACCTATGAATAATACATAATTCATCGTTTGCAAATCATAAAGCACTAGCATGCATTACTTTTCAAACTTTTTTTACATTTCAAACATAAAAATAAAAATAAAATATATATAAATACTATTTGTTTTATAAAAAATAACTCGAAAATTAAATCTCAAAGTATATTGTGTATTAACATTAAATAAAATAATGTAGATCAGCTCCGTATGTGAAAATTCTTTATGGAAAGGTTCTCTTCAAAATACATTTAGTTTTAAAAGAAATGTATTATATTTATACTAATCTTTTTAATATATGTATTTATTATTTTTAAATTTTCGATCATTATATTTATTTATAATTTCATGAAATAACAATAATTGTTGATAACCTAGATGTAAAAAAATGGGCACGGGAATGGGTGATTTTAACCCCTAACCACCTCCTTAGGCATGGACCTGATATATATCCATATTCAAGTTGAAATATGATAAAAAAATAATATAAATGCATTGTGACAAGCACAGCTAAATTCAATGATTTATTCAGTATTTATTATTTAAGACATTTCAAATTATTAATTTTAATCGAGTTAAATATCGAATACCGACTTTTTACTTCAAACAGTTAATAACAATCACGTTGACATATTGACTTAGGTAAATCAAGTGTTGTTTTTGCACGGTACAAACTAATTCCAGAAATGGTTTGTGTGTTTCAGTTTTTGGTGTACAGCATTACGTTCATTATCCTTGCAATCGTGTACGGGTGCGCTGCGGTCATTCTCACCGAGAAGAACATGTCCGCAACGAGACGTTTTAGTTCGCTGCTATGACAGTATTAATTGGGTGGGCACAACTACATATAAACAATACTATCCATCATCAGCGACATTGAAAACTACGAAGACGAAGCTTGACATTAAAAATTTATTTATTTATTCATTAATTATTTGTAATAAATATTAGACTCGAACACAAAGGCTGTGATGTTGGACTAAGTGTTTACCACACTTAATTAATTAAATTATTATTATTCTTTATCTTGACTTTTAACACAAAAATCATCCATTACGTACTCTTTTTGCTGTTAAATAACGAATTTTGCAGATACTATATTATAGTTTGAAATGTTTGAAGTGAATTACTTATATTGTGTACAGAATTAATTACACACATTTATTTATGTGTGAATTGTTTTCAATCGGACGAAATATCTTCTATGCAGCTACAGCAGCTATATTTATTGGAGTTCAAATAAATAAGACTGAATATTAAAACATCGTCGCATAATATTTTAATGTATAACCTTCATGTTATATTATTATCACACAGCGACGTGTAAGTGTATATTGACATTATGTATATTTTCAGTCAGGGTGCCAACGTTTGTTTTTTGAAAATAATATTTTCTCTCCAAAGACATTCCATTTGTTTGTTCAAATAGCGTTAGATGAAAAGAGACTAATGGCATTAGTTCAGTAGAATATTGTGAAAAATACAAGTTGTTGCTAAAGTGTGCCAGCAGAATAGTAATAGTTTGTCCAACATTTTTTTACACTACCTAATCATCGGCTATGGCAACAAACTACAATCATCGTGGGGTACTATACATCACACCATATTATACATAAAATATCATGTATAAACAAAAGTAGTACATAAATGATAATCAGTATCAATAAACTTGTCAGAGATGATATCTGTGCTCGTCTGTGGACAATAATTATTATAATACGACGAGAAGTTCTAATATCAAAATTATTCCCTACCGCAAATCTATACATATTGATAGGTAGGATGGAAGATGAGTATATGTATAAGAGATTTATAACCAATCTCCAATTATACATCTCAAAGTTATTATATATTAACTTATAAGAATAAACGGTTCGACTTAACAAATTACGATGTTTATTATGACGTGTTTGTATGTTTGGTATAGGTAAGTGCGTATATCACTTTAAGATTGGCATAGAGTACTTGATTTACATTTTAACGATTTGTAATTATAAAAATACTCATAACAGTATTATTTTCCTATAGGCGCATATACTTCGTGTATTTTATGGTCTATTGGCCAACATTTTTTCTCGGATTCATTCCAATCTACAGAATGTAATGTTGCATTGTAGTGTTATGAGGCGTATACCGCCGTACATCTTTGACAAGAGTATGAACGCAATTGTTATATAACCAGTCATGTACGTAATAAATAATAATATATTATGCACAAAAACGTGAATGTTATTGTTCGGTAGTTTATTTCTCCACCAGACCGTGTGCACTTACACAGTCGAACCGTTTGACTTTATGATGTAATATTAAAACTCATATTTCGGGTAAAAATCTAAAATCTAATATCAAAACGTACACGATGTCGAAATGTGTAGTGAGTTCATATGTCTCTGTGTGTGTGGAACTATACAATCAAAAACGCTAGTAGGAAGCAGGAAGCTATAATGACGCATATATTTATTTGATATTTCGTTTCGATTTGTTGGAGGAGTGCGAGAGGGGGCGGGGTACAATACGGGTGAAAGTTAGTTCGAGCAGAGCCATATCAGTATATATACAAAACGTGAAGACTTGATGAGACTATAGTCAGACGTTGTTTGTATTTTGTGTGTGTCAGGTACTGCGGCTATACTGTTACTCGGGTATTTCACGTGGACGGAATATCTAATGCAATGTGTAATATAAAACACGATTACTACGACGAAGTCAATGAATAATATATATAATATCATTATGGGCTATATATATATATATGTATACACACGTACACACAATAATATCAATAATATTCACAATCACAATAGACATTATTCACGGTAGAAAAGACTGTAACATAATGACTTTTCCAAAAACTCTCGCCGTGATTTTCTTCTCAAAACACGCGAAATGAATACTCCAGAATTTACTATATTTGACGTATAATATTGTTGTATACTATATATTATTATTGTGTTTATTCGTACCTATATAGTAAAATGGTAGTTTGTATAGTGTTTATACACATCTATAACTACAAACAAACGCACATTTTAATGAACGACAGTTTATTTATTTTTAATAAAATATAAAGTTTTGTCATTTTTAGCAAACGACAAATACAGTGTAGGGTAGACCGGAAATTGTAAATTAAATATATATCAAAAAATCAATATAACATTTATTTTATTCATATAATATGATATTGAATGTATTCCTTTACTTGGTAAACTTACTTAAAACGATGCATAACCATCTAGTCAGAGTATTAATATATGTATAATATTAATATAATATGATTGCAGATATTAAAACGAAATGTATTCATAGGATCATATTATTTTGATCTCATGAAAAAACTCCAATCAATGCACAGTGAAACAATAAAAAAAATTGAATGAAAACGTGCACTTTGAACATATTATTACGTGTACAAATTATTCATTGACTGTAAGTTCTGCAATATAAAACATTAGGCCATTACTCTGACTAAAACTACAATAATAAAATCACAGTTTATAATTATTTACTAATTAATATATAATTGTTTAGTAACTTTTGATAAATAATTATTTAATGACGAAAATAAGTACCCCGTTAATTGTATAACAATATTTTATGTTATTCTTATAATCTATATTTTATTTATTGTAATAATTCTGTTCCTTAATGATATATTTTATGTTGGCAATTACACTTTAGGCCATGGGTCGTTTTCTTGTAGAATAAATACAATTTTTATTTTTATTAGAATGCAATTGTGTCTTAAAACGGTTTCGGGTAAGGGGGAAAAATGAGGAAATGTATTTTAAAAAATTATAATTTTTTAATAAATTATAGTACTGTACATATTTTTAGATACAAATTATTAAATTTTTACGTTTGTGTAACACAACTCTAAAAATGTTTATTTTTTTTTTTAAATATTCAACATAAAAATACATTTTTAGCAGGTAATTACTTAAGTGCTTTTCTTTAATAATTAATGTGGGTAGTTTAAAATAAACGCCTTAAGGAAATATAATATACAACACTTAAGCTATAACTTATGAGTATAGTGTGTGTAGTGTTTTTTTATTATATTATATATATAATAAATAGGTACTAAAATTAATGAATTCAATATTTTTTTTATCATTGCCCTTAAAATATTTTTATATGAAATGTAGGTATGTTGGTACGCTATATAGTATACGAGAATAATATATGATGAATTATAAATATTTCCAGTAACATATATGCTGCTGTAATAACTAGTGTAGGTATGTGGTATCCATGATGGGCCATAAATATTATGCCATAATATATACCCAAATTTTAGGAAAATATAGTAATATAATGTGAGCATTACATTTGCAATTTATATATATATGTGTGTGTGTGTGTGTGTGTGCGTGCGTCGCATTCACTTGATGAAATATTTTAAAATTATGGATATATTTTTACGAAATAAATACTAACATTTAATATTTAATTATTATGTGTAATTTTTTCATTAAATAACCTTCCACTTTATGGAATGTAAAATATTTGGTCTTTATTATTATTATTATAGATATTATTTTGAAAAATTTGAAATATGTTAATATGTTTTTTTATAATTTAGGTGTGTAGGGTAGTATGAATTATTTAAAAACAACAGAACATAAGTTAGGTACGTATTATATTTTATTTTTTAAATTTAACTATCTATTTATTCTAATAATTAGTTCAATTATGAAAATGACTATTACGTTTAATTTTACCTCTATAATTGTCTGATCCACTTGTCTATACGTCACTATACTTGTTTTACTTGATTATACTATACTCGTTGTAACCATTGTATTTTACATAATACTGAATTGGTGTACTCCAGAATAGATATAGGAAAATTGTATTAAAGGCTTAGGTACAGAAACAGGTACATCTAGAAACATTAAAATGAAAATTACCTATTACATACCTATAATATAGTAATATACCTTAATCGAATAAACAATATTAATTACTAATAATGGTTGAAATATTAACGTATTTCAAATTGTTCAAAATAACATCTTTAATAAATACCTAATATTTTATTTCACCAAGTGGATGGTTATTTGATATGAAATTACACGATATAAAATTTTAGTATCTATTTCGTGAAAATAATATTACCGTCATTTTCAAATATTTCGTCGAGTGGAAAAAATGGTTATCGTTTCTTTCATCAAGTTATTGAAGCATATATTTAACGTCTGAAATTCCGGATGTAAAGCTCATATTATATCGTACTCTGAAGTTTAGGTGTATTATGCCCTTATTTATAATCGATACCACTACTCATATTCCAGAAGTAAGCAAAACGATGTACAACCCATTCTCCTTTATCGCTATTTGCAAATTTGTATTTTGTTATATTAATATTGAACAATAACGCGCCACTGTCAACGTTCAAACACTATAGTGAGTTAACATTAATAATTTAAAATAATATACCACAAAAATAAAATATTTAATGCATACGAAGTATATTTTATTTTTTTTCTCTAAAACAAAAAATAACCCCTGCAACTCGTTCGTGGTATAAAAAAAATACATTATATACCGTGACATTATCATTCGGAAACGCTCGGCAAGTCTGATCTATATTGTAATAATAATATAAATATAAATCAAGGCAGCGCGTATTATATTCACCTGGCATCCATTACACCACGGTCGAGGCCAGAACCGTAATATACGAATATTATACTCCACGGCACAATTGTATTTTTTTTTTTATATCGCAATTCAATATAATAATAATGTATAATAACGGCTCCCGTAGTGCCGTCGCGATACGGTCATATATTTATATATATATATATATAATGTAACGTTTGATGACCAAGTTATATAGCTCCGCGGGGATGTGAATAATCACGACGGCGATTCTGTCTCCGGAGACACGACGCGCGGTAAGTATCTATATATAGGTATCTGGTATACCTATGATATACGTGTATGACAAATATAACGTTTTACGGCGAATACCTAATAAATAATACGAGTAGAGTCTGTTTTCTGCCCCTATCATGGCCAGTACCCACCCCTCACTCACGCACTATTCGTCGTCGGCCCACGCGCGAGTCATGGCCTATAACACACTAATACTGAGTTATTATATTATATATAATACGTATAACTGCGCCAGGCGCCTATAATCTGCGTAGTCTTCTGCTGGATTTCGCTTGGATTTGATTCCATCGACGTATAAGAGAGCACAATAACCGTAAACGCTCGTACCGCAGTTGTCCGAGTCATATAACTGCCAAGATTACAGTACAATCGTTATGCAGGTACATCAGCCGATTATAAAAGCAAAAATCGATTATTGCCTATACCATAAAGACTATGGAATAATTATTATTATACATTTTTTTAATATAATAACAATAAAAAATTCATTAAAAACTCAGTAGTGTAACACAAGCGTCAAAAACTGAAAATCACTAACTTCGGAAGGTTTAAATAACGCGTAGTTAAAAATAATAATCATTTCTGCGAATAAATTTTTGTTTTACGTTCCGACTATATCGTTCACACGTGGCAAATTAAGTGAATTTGTTCCGTATGCGATTCCGTATGGTCGCCGTATATAATATAATTACGAAAAAATAAAAGTACACCTATGCCGCACAATAACATAATAATATTATATTTTAGGTACGTTCGGTGATGATGGCGGAGAGGGACGTGGGGAGTAAAGCGACGATGCCGCGTCGGATGACCGCTCAACGAGAAAGTCATTATATATTGTGTTATTATATTATTCTGTCTTCGCGAGCACCGAAAACTTATAATTGGACTCCCGGCTAATTGGCGGCAGTGCGCATTTCTTCCCTCCGAGCGCGGTTATTCCATTTACAATACGTTGACGACGACAAGAGGATATTATAAAGGTAAGGTAGGTATGGTATAACGAACTACGAATAACTGCGCAATTCACACATCGTGGTCAATAATAATAATGACGTGTGCAAAAAACCACGTAGGTAGTAACGAGCGGAAATAAACTGAAAATCCCCATCACTCCCCCTTCAAGTATTTTAGAAGCACTCTCAAATCGTTATAGAATTTTCATTTTTCTACCTACAATTATTTGTTTGTTTCTTTTTTTTTTTTTTTGTTTTCGTGAAAATAAAAATAAAAATTTATTTCGATGTGCCTACCAATTCCAACAATAAACCGTAATACAAATAAATAAAGACGATAAAGTTTTCACGTTAATAGAAAGATAAAGAATCTTACCGCCATCGAAATGGCTTTACAAACTAGCAACGTTTTTTTTTTCGAATCACGAATGATAAACTTATTGTATTAATTACAACGACGAGTTTTTTAAACGATTTTTCTAATAAAAAAATTCTCCGGTCATCGCGTTTCTGAGATAGGTTTTCGTAAACAAATTCAATCTTGATCATTGTACTTCGGATGGTCAAATTTCTCAGCATACTTTTTAAAATAGTCTGGAAAACAAAGAACAGTATTATTATTAAAATAATCGTTCAGTAGCCATATATATTATTGTCTACTCGATGGTTTTTTTTTTCAATACATACATTTTCTAATCACCGTATAGTAAGTTTATGCTATATCGTCCTATGGGGAGTATTGGAACCATAAAATCTATTGTCAGGCACCTCAGCTATATATCTTAACATATATATATATAATTATATATATACGTCACAATATTATAAATTACATATTGTTCATTTATTATCGTACATAGTATAATATTGGACGTTTGCGAGACATCGCAACTGCCCGCTTGGACGTTTTACCGAGTGTACAGCAAGAGTGTACGACGAACGAGAGATCTTATTAAAATAATAATATGACTTTACTCTGTAATGACGAGTGCTCTCGGTGCGGTGTATCGTATAAAAGTGAACAGTTTGGGGTCGTCCCGATGAAGGCGAGGCAGAGGCGACAAAGTGTACGACGCAAATCCTGCGCACGATTCCTACCCGTATATAATATCGCGTGCGTATTACACACGGTTGTTGTATATACTCGACACTCGTATATATATTATATTTATAATATTTATATATTTATATTATATATTTTAACGTTGTGTACACAATATAAGTATACAAAACTGTACGATATGTATATATGCATACGGTGAATATTGTGTATAGGCCACGTGTAAAACGTAATAATATATATATACATATTATATATGTGTGTGTGTGTGTGTGTGTGTGTGTACATGTATGGTTGTACACACACTCGATCGGGCGGGCGGTTCATGCGCTATGACCTTCGACGGGCGCTCGAGACAGGATCAATAAACTACACGCGCGAAGCTGCCGGACTTCCTTGGCGGCGCTCTCCGCGCTCGTATCCTCGTCGTCACCCGCCGCCACTGCCGCCCTCCAAGTTCGACGACTCTGTACACATACAAATATATGCACACACGCAGTGTGAGTGTGTGTGTGTGAGTGTGGGCGCAAAAGAGACAGAGACTGCAGAAAGTCGGAGAGACAGAATAGTAAATATTATATTAAGCTCACGCGCAGCGTAATTGTGGGCAGGGGGGCAGGGTTACGGGGCAAAGAGAAAAGAAGCACGGTACAGCTGCTCTTGAACGCGCTTAAAAAGCGTTCTCTTTAATATTAATTTCTTCAAAAAGTAAATACAGTACCCTAATTATAGATCACAGTCAAACACCAAAGTTGAATAAAAATATTAATTTCCTCCGTCAAAAATAATTGTATTTGGTTTTCAAAATGTATTGTCGTTTTAGTTTTGTTTTATATTTTTCACTTTGACGAAAACATTACTTGGTTACATTCCTTTTAACGCGTCAATATAGTAGGTACATAATATATAATATATATATATATATATATTTGTTAATTTTTCATACACAATATATACGTCCTAAAGAAAATTTAAGTAATATATTTTTTTTTAATTTAAAATATACTTTATAAATTTATTATTCGTGATTAAATATTTAGTGGTATAATCATTACGCTATTCAGATTTCGTAGTTTATGAATGATAAAATTTTGATTGAAAAATTGCTTATTAAAATAAGATGGTTAGCGTTCAACTTTCTACCATTTGATTGGAACAACATAATATAATATTTAAATTTTTAATTAACAAGAATTAACTAAGTAAATACATTACAGTACTCTTTTCTATCTCAAACCACTTGAAAACTAGTCGAGAGGCAATAATAAAAGGTACAGTATTGAATAAAGTCGTTTTATATTTAATATTTTTAAAACATATGATTTTAAGAGATGATTACTGCGTAGATCAGAGATCACAATACAATAATATTTCTAACCTATTTTTGCTTTTTTAAATAACAACATACTATTTTTATTTGAAATAAAAATGTTCTTTTGAAATTTCTACAGTTAATATTCTCTACTGGTTGGAGAAAATGACAATTATTTTGGCAATAGATCATAGTATAGATGTATAAAATAATATATAGAATGTTTGTGATGCGTGAACTAGACTAAAATATAAAAATTTAATATTTTTAAGCTTTGAGCAATTACAACGTATGAAAACAAATACGAAGTGAGCTTTTATCGCACAGGTCGTATTTTGCAAGATATCATAGTATTTTTATTTTATTTTACCGTAACGTTTCTCGTCATCCCTCAGTTGAAAATTTTGAACGATACAAAACTCTTAAAATGCTTTTTAAACAAGTTACGAAAATATCCATCATAATATTATATAGTGGTAATTTTCACAAGCCGCACAGATCAATTTCACAATTGCATTTTATCGTTAATTAAGCTAAACTTCTACGGCTGGCGTCTTCACTGCCGCGTTCACCAATTTTATTAGTGGTGGATCCAAGAGGGGCATGTACCTATTTTGCCTATACAACACGCCGTGCAATGAATTATAGCCTATTATTGGTACCTACGCATAATAGTAATAATAACGTTTGTAGTAAACCCAAAATCCAGTATACTTATTTTATGAATTTCAATGCACAATACCTAAATTATACAGTTAGTACAATTTATGATAAATTCAATGCAGGTATAAATATTAAATATGGTGTAAAACACAAATATCGGAAAGCCGAAATCAAGTTGTTTTCACCTATTCACAATATAATAATGCAATACGACAATAAAGGAGAATAAAATTAGAATATAGAAAATCACATAACCATATGCCATAGGCAAAAATTGATCTAAGTACGAATAGAGCACTTAGCATTTTTAAGAGAAAATAAAATAGTCAGCGTCAGTCGAATATCTGGTGAGCTTATGGCTATACGTTTAAGTAAATTAATGTTTTCGATTTGTATGAATAAAATATTAAACAATATCTCAATATAAACGAGTAAAAGTGTTTAACTTATTTCTTACCTGCCTTCTCCCAACAAGTCTCAAGATTGCAATGAACGCGTTACATCGTTTAAATAAGTTTAACGAAATCGGACACAAAGCTGCTTGTAACAGGTGTTGGAAACTCTTGTCTGGATATCTTACGTAATTTGCATAACTCTAGCATACAAATACCTAATTACCTAATTCGTGGACGAACGGATAATATCCACACTTTTTTTTAGTTGTCTTTAAAATGCGGTTCAGTGACGTATACACAATTTTTGTACAGTGTCGGTAAGAGGAATTTGTGGTATAAATTCAATCTTCATATTTTAAAAACGTATAGGTATTAGGTATAAATTTATTTCACGATTGGTTTTTTCGACATTTTAGATTCTGAGCGGAACGATGAATGTATTGATTTTACAATGTTGTTTTTTTTTTTTTTTTTTGTCTGTGTAGACGAGAAAGTGTCGAAATAATACTTCAATTTCAAACTTTGGGGGTGGTTTCCGATAGTAAAATGAATCTAGTTGGTGCATTAAGGAGGTCATTTTTTGAATTTCCCAATAGTTTTCAAAAGCGCCGGGGAAAAACCAAAAAAAATTTAAGGAAAAATCGGAATTTTTACGCAAAACCAGTTTTCGACCAAATCGATTTTTTTATATGGTTGTAATTCAAAAACTAATCACTGAAAACACTTGAAATTTTCACGAAATGTTTATGTTAGTGTTATCTATATACAGTTAAATTTTCAAAAAATTTTGACTTTGTTTGAGTTATTTATAGACCACTGAAATTTTTGATTTTTTTGAGAAATTTTTTTTGAAGTGTCGACAAAAAAATTTTGGATGACCAAAAAGTTTTGAAAATTTAATACAAGGTTCCTTATGAGTTGTTCTTATTGTAGCTAAAAAAAATTAAAAATCGTTAGTTTTTTATAAGTGTTTAATGTTTATAGTTCAAATTTTTACATAATACATGTTTCATATTTTTGTATTTCTATTTGTTGACACAGTTTCAGAAAAATACATTTATGCAATATACCGATTATCGGATATAATACATTCATGTTGGAGGGAGGTTATCGTATACCACATGACGTTGACGGACCAGCTCCAATTGTAAAATACGTGTCCGGTATGCCTTTGTTTCCGGGTCCCGGAACTGATTGAATTGATGGTATACTGATATGCGAAGGTGGCTTTTGTTCGGACAGCAAGGTTTGCCAAACAGCAAATAGTTATGGCCAACGGCAAGTCATACTTGTTCGCGATCAGCACCGCGGACCTTTATTGGGCGGCTCGGGACTTACGTACACTTACAAAGTTTTTGTACGATAACTACGGTTTTTTCTAAATATTGAAGTGTATTAAAATAACATGAAATCGTAAAATATCCTACGCATTTACGCATACACAAGGACA
Organism: Aphis craccivora; assembly: GCA_009835225.1. Lineage (NCBI taxonomy): Eukaryota > Metazoa > Arthropoda > Insecta > Hemiptera > Aphididae > Aphis > Aphis craccivora. Next base: position 12,836 of record VUJU01004359.1, read on the forward strand.
AGGTTTTTTCGAATATTAAATTAGAGCCCCTATAATATTACTAAGAAATCTTAACCCGCCTAAATTGTGTAATGGAATTAGATTGCAAGTTAAAGCTCTGCACAAAAAATGTAATAGAAACAATAGTTATCACTGGGTGTGCTAGAGGAGATATAGTTTAAATCCCGAGAATAACGTTGATTCAAACTGATTATCCCTTTGAGTTTAAAATTTGTTTGTATTCCCTTTGATGAATACAATTCCCACTCAAAGTTTGCTTTGCTATGACTATTAATAAGTCTTAAGGACAATCATTGAACATGACATTGAGATTGACTTGAGAGAAGAATGTTTTTCATGTGGACAGTTCTATGTCACAAGTTATAAAAGTAGCTCTGCCATTAGTTTGGTTATTTTAGCCCAAAAGGCAGTACAAAAAATAATGTTTATAAAGAGGTATTGAGATGAATAAAATATGTCAATGTAAATTATAAATATATTTTTATTTTTTTTATAAACCATAATGTATATTTTTGCCGACTTATGATTGTTACAATACATAGGCAATCTAAGATCAACATATTATCTAAAAGCAGTCTGTTATAAATATAAAAACTGATAAAATAAAAATTTTAGTAGGCAACACAAAAAACTGTACACTGGTGAAGCTGGGTTATTCAGCCAATTAGGTATATTATATAATTTATAATATTTGGTGTTCATATAATTATATCTATGGTGAAACGATTTATTATTATTAATAATACAAAAATTAATAATTATATTTATATACTAAAAACGAATAACAACCCATCGCAATTTCGTACAGTTGCTCGCTAAAGTAATTACATAATAATATTATAATATTATTATTAAAATTTTTTTTATTTTTTTGATGCGTACGCCGTAACACTTAAACTAAATAATTTTACTAGAGTAACAAATCTTTCGGCGTCTTGCATTGATCATATTTTTATCAAAAACATTAAAATTAATAATGTTAATTCATATATACTAAGATGCGATATTACTGATCATTATGCGACTATATTAACGTTATCAGATTTATACACAAATGAAAATGTTCTCATATATACCTTTAAATCTGATATGATAAATACTAGTCATTTAGACTTATTAATTAAAACAGAAAATTGGTATTCATGCTTGGACTATGAAAATGTTGATATTATGATCGAAGTATTTAATTCTAAACTTAAAGAATTTGTTAATTATTCTGTGTATACTAATATTATGTGTAAATCTAAAAAAATGTTTAAAATAAAAGAATGGATTATAACTGGTATTATTATCTCAATTAGAAATAGACAAAAATTATACGCTAAATTAAGAACTAGGCCTTTTGACTCAAAATTTAGACAATATTACATCTGTTATCGAAATATGTTAAATTTATTAATCAGAAACTCTAAACAGCTGTATTATCAAAATAAACTACATCGTACACAATCAAATACGAAACAGGTTTGGGAAATTATTAACGAGGTCACAGGAATCATATAAAAATACGAGTAAAATTAATAGGATAATCAATAAAGGTGGTATTGTTATTGCATCTAAAGTTGATATTTGTAATGAACTTAATACATTTTTTGTTAATGTTGGATCTAATTTAGAAATTGAACATTTTATAAATTCTGATAAATTCTTATTTAATATTAATATTATTGAAGACAATATTTTCTTTAAACAAATAGACGCCAAGAAATCGAAGCATTCCTTGCAAAAATTAAGAATTATACTTATTTTTATGAAAATGATGTGACAAATTATTTACTTAAAAATGTACGTAAATTTATCTCCTAGCCATTAGCAATTATTTTTAATAAATCAATATTAACTAATAACTGTTAAATATCCTATGAATTTCAAAAAGTGTATAATTATACCCCTATTTAAATCTGGCGATAAATTATTATGTGGAAATTATCGATCGATCACTGTATCTCTAACTTTATCCAAAATATTTGAAAAATGTATCAAGGTTAGAATAGTGAACTTTCTAAATACAAAATCTTTTTTCTCTAAAAAAACAATTTGAATTCCGAACCGGAATGTCGACAAATGACGCGTTATTTGAAGTTGATAGTTTTATATTGAAAAATTATACTAGATAAAAACTATAAAGTATTAGGTATTTTCCTAGATGTTCATAAAGCTTTTGACTGTGTAAACCATGATATTTTACTAGAAAAAGTAGATAGGGCTGGTATAAGAGGAGTATCAAATAACCTTTTGAAATCCTTTTTAAGTGGACGAACCCAACGAGTTAAAATTGATGATACTTTTAGTGAATCTTTAGAAATTTCTTGTGGAGTTCTTCAAGGTACTGTGTTAAGCCCATTATTATTTATAATTTTTATTAATGATCTTTTGAATATAAACACAAAAATTAATATTGAATTATTTAGTTTTGCCGACGACACTGCCATTTTAATATCTGATTTAACAGTTAATAATCTATATTATGAAACTAATAATATTTTAAATACAGTTTATGGGTGGTTTTGTAAGAATAAATTAAAATCGAATTTAACAAAATCTAAATTTTTTAATTTTTAACTTTTTCATCCAATATTCGTACAAATAATAATTTAATGGTTCATTCATTAAACTGTATACCAAATATCACTTCAAACTGCAGCTATAATTGTATTAATCTTGAAAATGTATTAGATATTAAATATCTGGGATTAATACTGGATTATAGGCTAATATGGGATAGGCATATACATTTTATAAATAACAATTTACTTAAATTCTTCTACATATTTAAAGATACTAAAAATATATTTCATAATTATTATAAAAAAATTATCTATTTATCCGTAGTACAATCTTTCTATTCTTATGGTTTATCAATTTGGGGAGGAACCTATAATATTCATTTATCCAGACTAAAAGTCACTATAAATTGTCTTATAAAATATTTATATGAGTCACTTAATGTTAAAAACTTCATTTTTATTTATAATTTGTCTGTTCTGATAGATTTATATAAACACAAACATTTTATAAGTACCAATACTTGATCATGAACATAAAACTAGGTTTAAACAAAATATTTATATATGTGCTTACCAAATTGCACTAGTTTTTGGTCAAAAAAGTACATTTTACATTGGCTTACATTTATGTGTATCATTTAATATTTATATAAATAGTTTTAAAAATCTTCCTACTTTTAAAAAATATATAAAAAAAATTAAAATTAAATTGTATTAAAAAAAAAAAAAATTTGTTATTGTCTCTTTATTTTATTGTTTTACTCCATTTGATAATCTTTATATTTTTTGTTTTTTAGTCTAATTTAAGTCTGCTTATACTGTTTTTTAATATAAATTATATTTTTTAATTATCATTTACTACTATAGAGTACTTACATCTTACAGAAATTCTTTTAAGAACTAGCTCTCCCAATACAAGCTCTGCTTTTAGGGAGTGCTGCAATATTGTCAAATTTTCATAAATTTATAAAGTTATATTTTATGTAATATGTAACCTACCAATATTTTATTATTTTGTTTTAATATGTAAAGATGTTATTGTTGCAATAAAGTTATTATTATTATACTGTTACATTTCTCTATTAAAAAAAAAAAAAGTTTTAGATTTCTACTATAGTGCTTTACAATACTTGAAAAAAAAATGTCGATTTATTTTTATGTTTTAACAATACTGATTAAGGTCTTACGCAAAAAAAAAATTAATAAATAAATTTGTTTGACGTAATGCATGATTACAATACAGGAGTAATGACATATTATATGTTGACGTATGTTGTATTATAAAACCAATTTATCTGAAGTTATGCCATTTAAAGTAGGTACTTTATCCTAAAAGGCGAGGACGTATTCTCAATTTAATGACGAAAAATACTTTAAATTCACCAGTTCATATCTCAAAAGAAAAAAAAACTTGAATCAACTCCTCCCGTTAATACCAAATATTTATCAAGATTTCTTTAACAATCTATAGTTGACGATACTATACTGAGAATCCATCACATGATCTAGACCTCTGCAGTGATCTCGGTGACAATGATGAATAGTCTTACCAAATTAATTATTTTTGTTTTATACATTTAAGAAATAAATATTATTTTCATTAGATATTATAAAAGAAACAAAAAAGTTTCAAGTTTATTTTACATTCTCAACGAAGTAATGGCTATAATATAACCTGACTAACTCACTGACTGATACACGTATAGCCTGAACAATGATAGATAGGGGCTTTGAATTTACATGGTAGGTACATGGTAGGTAACAAATTATAAGTGTGCAATAAGAAAGCATTTTAAAGTGGTGCTAAGTTTTTTGAAATTCAAAATGGTCGATGAAAATATTTAAGTGTTGAACATCGTTTAACCGAACACTAAATAAAAACTTAAACAATAAGTTTGAACCATATTGTAAAATTGGCTATTTATAACGGGCAACGAAGTGCACGGGTTTAGCTATTTACAATATATTCTCGCCATAAAAACAATAGAAATGTGGTCGTCAAGGGAATGATTATTCGATGTTAAAATATATTAATTATTCATCTTTGCTAGACAAATAAAAATTTCGTCAGTACTATTTTGAACGTTCAACCGTAGACATCTGCAGTATAAAATAAGTTTAACATGTCTAAAATGGTAGAACAAATAATATACAGCGCGTCTTGTCCAAACTTGACGCTCGATCACGAATGGACAATTAAAAAATTGAACCCTGACAACAAAACAAAGTCATTGCCAAATATGGCATTGACATTTAATGAATTTGAATCGAAGAAAAGAAACATCACAATTGAAAGTTCATTTCAAACAGAAGAAATTATAAGTATGAGACCACTCGAAAAAATAAATATCGCGTCTTGTCCAAACTTGACGCAAAATCACGAATGGACAGTTAAAAAATTGAACTCTGATAATAAAACAAAGTCATTGCCAAATATGGCATTGACGTTTAATGAATTTGAATCGAAGAAAAGAAACATCGCCGTCGAAAGTTCATTTCAAACAGAAAAAATTGTAAGTAAGAGTCCACTCGAAAAAACATATAGCGCGTCTTGTCCAAACTTGACGCAGAATCACGAATGGACAGTTAAAAAATTGAACTGTAATAACAAAACAAAATCATTGTCGAGTATGGCATTAGTGTATTCTGACGAATTGGAAATAAAAAAAATCGCATAATTCGGAAAAAGTAACCGAAATGGAATGCGCACAAGAAGAAATAGAAGTTCCGATAAAGAAAAAGCAAACAATATACAAGCGAGTCAAACGATTTTTTAAGTGCTTGTGTTGCTGCTGTCCTTAAATTTAACTTTTTATGTTATTATTTTTTTTTTAATTTGTATTTTATGAAATACTTTAACGACTATGTATAATGATGATACACCATCATTTCAATCAGCTAGTATTATTAGTGAAATTTGTTTTGTACATCAGAGGTGTAAAGTTTACTATAATATACAGGCATACCATGAAAAAAAAAAATTGCCTGTTATATTACAATAAACCCTCTGATACATAAAAACACTCTAATTATACTTAGCTATTATTGTTAAAATAATTTATTAGTTTATGCATAGTTGCTATTTTGATGAAGTATTTCTTTTTTGATCATTTATTGCATGTTTAATAATAAGTTACATAATAAATTAATATTTTCGTTGAGTAATTTAATTTGTTTTTATTTGATACAGGTAGAATAGTATAAAATTACAAAACGCTATGGTAAAATTAATTTAGGGCTTGTGAAAATCGTAACTATGTATTTTCGTTTTTTTTTTTTTTTTTTGTGTCTTTGTACAGCATAAATTTTCGAAATAATACTTCAATTTAAAACTTCGGGGGAAGTGCTTTCCGATTGCAAATTGAATACCTTTGGTGCATTATACAGGTCAAAAGTAAACATTTTCCAGTAGTTTTCAAAAAAATTGGGAGAAAAATGAAGTGACTGCAAAACCGGAATTTTTACGCAAAAAAACTTGACAAAATCGATTTTTTATATAGTTGTAATTCAAATCTGATCACTGTAAATACTTGAAATGTTCACCAAATTTTAAATTGAAAATATCTATATACAGTTAAATTTAGGTATAACTTTTAAGTTAATGTTATAAGTTATACTTGACTATTGTTATGACAGTCGGTATTAGTAGTGTGAATATTAAAATCCAAACTAACGTTACTGCTGCCGAACTGCACTCGAAAACGATAAAGCGTTAGCGGACGACACATTGTATTATGGAACTGGTAGATGTATCAATATTACATACACTAAACGCCGTGTTACATTCAAAATGATGAGGAGACAAAAATGCTAAATCTAAAATATTTTGG
>VUJU01004360.1:0-19169 GCA_009835225.1 Aphis craccivora
TTCAAAAAGTATAAGTCGTAGATACTTGAAAATTTTACCAGTTATTTAGATTGGCGTTTTCTTTACGTGATTTAATTTTCAAAATATTTTGAATTTTTTTGAGCTATATATAGACAACTGAAATTTTCAAATTTTTCTGAAAAAATATTTTGAAGTGTCGATAAAATTTTTTTGGGCCAATCAAAATACTTGAAAATGTAATACAAAGTTCCTCATAAGTTCTTCCCATAGTGATTTTTTTATAATTTATTTATTCACATAGGCACAATTTTTTTTTATTAGCATTTGAAGTTCAAATATTGACAAAAATTCGTCAAAATCATGAATATTTGCAAATTATTTTGTAGGTATATAATTCATACAAAATTTTGTATAAGTAGCTAAGAGTTGAAAATTTAATACAAGATTTTTCATAAGCTTAGCTTACATTAATTATAAAAGAACTTAAATTTTGGTGTAGGTATTCAAGCCATTAAAACATAAACCACCTTTTTCACCAACCATTTGAAATTATATACTAGGCTGACAAATCATCTTCGTTCAGAATCGTTTTTCGTATACAATGATACCTATCATTGGATTCAAATTTAACACTCCTACAATATATATTGATCTACACGGCACCTAATGTATAGCAAAGCGGTACCCACTTGCCCGCTTTTTTTATTTTTTATTCTTGTTAAGAATATTTAGGAAAATATAACATGTTTAAATATTTAATATTTAAGTCTTTATTAAACTTAAATAATTATTAAAACTAACGAAAAAGGTATTTACATGTCAACAAGAATATTCGTCTGATGTAAAAATATTCTGTTTTATTTTAAATTAAACTTTTTACGTCTTAGATTTTTTGACCAAGATACAACCAAATTGATATTATTACAGATAATGTTTGGATTTTATGGTTTAAATAAAGTAGGTATCAGTGAAAAATATATATTTACAGTTAACACTATTTATAGTGTTGAAGTAATTGTGCTTTAGTAAATACCTGCACGTGATTTTACTTACATTGGCGTCGTTGAAGTTGCTTTTAAGTATTGTCAGGGGTTTTTTCATTTGACGATTTGTAAAACGTTGCGCGTCTTCGATTTCACGAGTATTGTGATAATGATTTGAATAGATTTATTAAGATTTGTTATTAATGGAAAATAATTAGCTATTATAGGGGTGGCTAACATAAATGTGTTTGCGAGCCATATGGACAAATACTTATACAATTACGCCAAGAGCCAAAATATTTATAAATACATTTTATATAATTTGTTACATTTTAATAAACGCCTATCAAAAAATTAAAATATATAACAATAGTAAGTAAATTTTGATTTTATAAATAAGACGCCAGCTACATCCGACTATGACGAGAGACACATTCGGCTCGTGAGCTGCAATTTGGCCACCCCCCTCTCCAGCTATTATTTAAATCAATCTCCGTGTTTTAAGAAACATAAACTACAGTTGTATTATTTGATTTAAACAGTATTAAGTATTTTTATATAATATATCTAAGCAATGGTGTTTTAAGTTTCTAAGAAAAATGAAATATACGGTTTATAATATACTAATATACTACATTATTATTTATTATACATATATTAATTGATTTATTTACATGAATTATTTTAGTGAAGTTTATTAACTATTACTTCATTTTATAAAGGTGATATAGCAACTAATATGATCATTATATCGGGAGAAAATTCGTTTATAATTATTAACTAACTGATAATTGGACGCAACTAGTACCTATATTAATTTTTTTATTTACGATATGAATCGAAGGAAATTCGTTTAATTTGAAAGGCAACTAGTATGTACTGGCATAATCTTACATTATAAATATAATACAATCTTTTTAAATGATAATGTCATTTTTAACATAGGTAATTTTAATGTTGGTATCACTAAGTGTATACTTAGGTCTAGTGTTATAAATATGCAACTAATACTTCTTTCCAATAAAGTGGGGTATAAGAAAGTAAAGATTTTTATGACTTAGGTACCGAATAGAGACAAGTCCTATAAGAACATTTATTACAGTGTTTACTGTTTTACCTTTTAAAGTCCTTTGATATTTCTACGAACCACCGATCTTTAGATCTGTAATACTTTAATGACGATTGATCAATGCTCATTTGATTGAAATCAAAGAAACAAAACTATTTTTACAATTGTAGTCGTAACAGTGGTTCGCTTAAACCGTTTGTTTGAACATTTTTTTCTGTTAATAATAATATTTATTATTCCATTGCAAATAAATACTCTTTTGTTTGTATCGACTGTGATGTGTTTTGTATACAATAGATTTTAAGATATTGACATAGGGAAACAAGGTTTTCTATTTTTAACAACTTCCTGCCATTATCCGTAAGCATTACACATATAATACATATACATTCGAGTGAAGTGAAAGTCCTTTTTGGGATGCATTTGAATATTAATTAAGCGTACATAATTATTCAATGTCTTTAAAAAAACAATCCTTTTTCGTTTTTATGTTTCGATACATATTATCGGTATATCCATACTTAATATACTCATGTTTAGCATCATGAAAGAGAATGCATAAAAAATTGTTGAATGTGTTGTATAGTCGTCATCAATTTAATTACTCTAGGCTAAACGTATATTAGAAAATATTTTTTATCACACTATAATCTTCAGGTTGTTTAATTTTTTAAAATCTAAAAGCTGTACTTACTGAAAGCGTTTTAAATTATATACTAAACAGTAACCTAACTTAAACTTTGTTTTAACTGAATATTTATTTTTATTATCATACAAGTTAACAGGTAGGAGGTACTTACTATAAGTCTATAAATCTGATATTTGAATATACCATTCTGACTTTTTGTATAACGTTATGCTATATTCGTAATCTGTTACTGTAAATTATTTAAAATGATCCTTTTAATTGATGATCCACGTCCAATGATAGCCTGGAGGAATTTGATATTTGTGTCAGAGGTTCGTGATAGTTTCGTCTTGGGCTGTGTAGTATGTAAATACAAATTTTGTGTATACATATATAGAAGCATAATCTTTACGATAATATAATGGCTATAATATTATTTTTATAAGGGTCTATAAATACACATTATATGCTTGACATTTGTTATCAATTGAATTATGTAATTTGTATTTTTATAGATATATATATAATATATAGGTATATTATGTAATAAATGTAATGGGAAAATAAAAACTTTCGTGTAGTTAAAATATGCCATTATAACAAAACATGTGAAAAATTGAGTTATTGAAGCAAATAAACAAATATGGAAGTAATTTTTTTGAGAATACGTAAATGTTATTATAAATGTTTATAAATGTAATTTTTTCATTCATAAACTCTGGGGTTTGTGACATCACAAAGTATTTTTAATGCGATTCTTTTGTGTGACAAAAGTTTGTGAATATTTCATCAAAAAGGTTCTATTACATTATTTAAATTTGTATTCGTGAAAATTTAAAAACTATAGCAGAATATCGTTTAGTCTATTAAAATCAATTAAAACTATTTAATATATGTTACTTCTGCATACATTTAAATGTTGTTAGGCTCAAGTGAAGACAATTTTTATGTTTAAAATACATATAAGAAGTGTTAAATGTAATAAATATTATAGTTTCCGCAGGTACTCGTACATAATATAATTGTATTTTAATTGATAAATGTTTGTATTTTGTTCTTAATACGTAAACAAACAAGAGGAAAAATGTTTGCCATCAATTACGTACAGTTGAAGAATTTAATAATATTTAGTTCTCTATAAATGGAAAATAAGAAGACTTAAAGTCCTGTTCATCCTTTTTTCTTCCCTGTCAATACCACAAGAAAACACGAGACCTCCATCAACTGTCTTAGGATTGGACACACTCGCTTCACTCACTCCCATAGTCCCATCTAATGAAGAAAGAAGACCCTTCTATGAAATGACGTGGGGTTTTCATCACTATCAAACATGTTCTAACTTAATATAGAATGTACGACAAGGAAAGAAGACTTTTCAATTATCTAATCACCTAGCTTACTCAACCTCGAACCCAACAATGTCTTCAAGTTGATCCAGTTCTTTATCCGAAACTCATCTCATTAATATTATCAAATTGTACATTTTATCCAATACTTTATTACTTTATTATCATGTACTTTTTCACTATCTACTCTACTTAAGAATGTAATTTTACTTTATTTGTCTAATTAGATAAACTTTATTGTAATAAATTTATATAAAAAATGTAATGCCACGTCTAATGACCCACAGATGCCGTGGATAGTTTGTTTTAATGATAATAAAAAAAACTTCATGTCTAAATAATATAATAAATAATTATGTGAGACTTTGAAGTGGACGTAAAATTGTACATATTATATATAAATTAACCCAACAGCGTTAATTACCGAAACAATTATATTTTATAATATGTGTACGAATATATCATAGCTAACATATTATATATTATAATCGTAAAACTGAATATTGTCGTGTTTTCTATAATTTGCACCCCGGAGACTGGTTTGTGTATATAATATTTTAAAACCAAGTCGGACTAGACCTATACAGTTGAATATAATATAGGCATGATATAGGTATATACCTACTACGGTCATTTTTCACATAGGCGAACGTTTGCGGTTTTCAATTTTTAATTAATTTCAATTTGTACTTGGTCAATAAAATATTTAACCCTAAGATCTTACAATATATTTTATGTGGGTACACAACAGTCTGTAACATTATTAAATAAAATATTAATAAATTAGATAGAAAATTATCGCCCAATCATCATCTGTAAATATTCCAGGAAATTCCCAAAAAAGGCTTAAATGGAAATGGTGTCGCGCCTGCTATCCTAATATTAAAAAAAAAAAAAAATGTAACACTCCAGCTATGATATTTTTACAGTTATGATATGATAAGTTTAACCACTATTATTTTTTTTTATTTTATGTATTATTATTATTATTATTAGGTTTAAAACTTTAAATTTATAATCAAGTCGAAGTACCTCTGGGAGACCTCTTCCCTCTGTCTCTTCTGTCTGTTTATTTATTTTTTATTTTGTATAATATGTATTATCACTTAAGCTTATTGTTCAATAATATTGTAACAGATAGCGTCATATAAAAATTTAGTTAAAAAAAAAAAAAGATAGAAAATTAAATAAAAGTATCATAATAGTATTTATAATACTTATTATATTAAGATCAGTAAAATTATAGTATTTAATTTTTCTATAACTATATTATTTTATGCAGTCCCTAAAATATTCAAATTTTCGTACTACACACATGTCACAGATAGTCCCAAATAGGTAAAATCTAAATTAATGCTCTATAAACTAGTACCAATGCTTATGGTGTTCTTTAAACAATAACACATAATATAAATTAAATAACGATATGTATAAATACGATAATAATAATATCGTATATTATTTAATGACTGTGAAAATTAAATTATTATTAATTTATTCTAATATATCATTAACATATTATTATTAAATATTATATTTTACCCTTTTAGTAATAAAGCAATGGCTTTAAAGCAGTGCTGTAATATTTATCAATATAAAATTATAAAGGAACTTCAAAAACAAATAAAAAAATAACTATATTTGAGTAAAATACTTAGTACTTAGTAATACTTAGCATTCAATTTTATTAAAAATTTATCCACTGTGGAAATACGTAGAAATAAAACTACTACTTACAACTAAACTCCGTAAGAAACGAGAAAGAGCAAGAGCTAGTAACTATTTTTGTTTTTATGTATACCACAGAATATATTCCGTGTATATATACTGCACATTTATTACAACTTAGCTGATAATAATAAATATAACTTATTCTCAATAATAATAAATAATAATAACTATAATAAGAGTATAAGACGTAACAACACAAAATATTGTTTACAGTGTATCGTGTATCTGTGTAGAATGTAGATAATAATTAAAATGTGGTTTGGAAAAAAACCATTAAAATATTTTTTAAAAATGTGAAGATATAAAATTATACATAATATTATAATAAATATTTAATTAGAATAACACACTTTTAAATTTCGTACTACATACAATTTTAGGGACTGATTTTATGAATGTTTAAACAAAAAACAGATAGTCTATAATCAAACATTTTATTGCACTTATTTGTTTAAGTGTAATTGTGTAAAATGTAAATATCTTTACGTATGAAGTATCAATGTATATTTATAATATTCGAATAAATATTTTTCGAGTTATTTCTTAATGTAGGTTTATGGTAATAAGTTTTTTTTTTAATATAGGGTTATTGTAATATGAAAATTTTAGTAATCATAATTAATCCACTCACATTTATAATTTGTAAAAATGTTTCATTGTATAATAAATTCTATGCAAGAAATCACATAATATATTTTATTTCTTTGCTGTTAAACTATTTTTTAAGGTCTATTATCCTTAATACTAACATTTTAATTTTTAATAACTGAAAAACTATTTGTTCAAAATTTTAATTACTTAGGTACATACGCTTTTTAAAAAATGTTTCCACTTTATAATTTACACTATATAAATATATAGGTAATAACGGAGGTTCTCATTTGAAAAACAGAATAGAACACTCACTCTTTAAGCAGTGTATACAAATCTATAGTTGTAATTGAATCAAAAATAAATAAATATAGTAATTTGTTAGCCAATTTTGTGTTTTTAGATAACCATATGCACGAAAAAGATTGAATCATAAGAATGGGTATAAAATAACAGCGACTGCCAAAGTACATGTATAGGATTTAATGTTTTTCCGTATAGCGGAGAAAATATCAAGTTTATTTAAACGTGTTTGACGAAATCGAGTTCTACACTTATTCACTATTAAGTTAAATATAATATGTATATTATATGATTCCTTAAAATTGAATGCATATATTATATTTATTATTTTGTTCATATTAATATTATACTCGAATTATTTTTATTTAAAAATGTAAATTTAATAAATGTGTCTTTTAAAATTATGTTTATTAATTAAGGTTAAAGTTTTTTTTTTAATTTTCAAAAATTCGACAATCATTAATTTTTTTTTATTATTCAATTTGGATAATATAAAAAAGTATGTCGTTCGAATCGATTTAAAGGATCTTTAGAGTATATATGTTATAAGAAAATGTTTTTTTATTTATTAAAGATATTAACGAAACATATTGTTATAATATCTATCAAACAGTGTATAATAATATATTAATCAACCTGCTGTAATTTTAGTAATTGTATATATACATAATATATAAAGTTATAAAAAAAAAAAAATAAAAATTATCTCTTGATGAAATAATATGAAAGTATAATTTAGCTTCTGAGTGAAGCGATGAATTGCATTGGTCTTACAACGATGAATGTTTGTTTTTTTTGTGACTTTTTCTAACCATATTCCAATCAACAATATTTATGGGTTTTTTTATTGATAATTTTATCTAGTTCATAGATTAGGGAGGGGGTTAAAGTAAAAATATTATATTATTTTTTAAAATAATTGAATTAAGTAAAAACAAAATAACTGCAATTACGAATTGATAACTATAATTTCCAATAAAATGTAGGTATATTAAAAACTATTGATGTAAAAATTATATGTTATTCGCTAGCAATATTTTATAAAATATATTATAATTACTATTACATAACATGCAATTTGTTTTTAATATCGATATAAATTTAAAATAAAAAAAGCGGGCAAGTGGGTACCGCTCTGCTGTACATTAGGTGCCATATAGATCATTATTATATATTATAGGAGTGTTAAATTTGAATCCAATGATAGGTATCATTGTATACGAAAAATGATTCTGAACGAAGATGATTTGTCAGCCTAGTATATAATTTTAAATGGTTGGTGAAAAAGGTGGTTTATGTTTTAATGGCTTGAATACCTACACCAAAATTTAAGTTCTTTTATAATTAATGTAAGCTTAACTTATGAAAAATCTTGTATTAAATTTTCAACTCTTAGCTACTTATACAAAATTTTGTATGAATTATATACCTACAAAATAATTTGCAAATATTCATGATTTTGACAAATTTTTGTCAATATTTGAACTTCAAATTCTAATAAAAAAAAAAATTATGCCTATATATTCTTATTTTTTAATCACTATAACAATAACTTAAGAGGAACTTTGTATTAAATTTTAATGACACTTCAAAATAAATTTTTCAGAAAAATTGAATATTTCAGGTGTCTATAAATAGCTCAAAAAAAGTAAAAATATTTTGAAATTTAAATCACGTAAAGAAAACGCGAATCTTAATAACTGGTATTTTCAAGTATCTACGACTTATACTTTTTGAATAATAACAAATATTTAAAATCGTTTGAGGATAAATCGTTATCGTTACGGTAAAATTTAAAATTCAAACGCACTTAAAATTTTTCTTATAATGATGCTACGAGTTTTCTCTATAGATATTTGAAGGAAACTTATGGAAAATTTAGTGTTGTATTTTTAATCTTTAGTTATTAACACAAACAATTTAATGATTTTTCAACTTCAAAATTACTTGTAAATTTTCGCGTTTTCGACAGATTTCGTAAAAATTTGAACTATAAACGATTAAAAAAAAAAAAAAAATGTGACTAACAATTTTTAATTTTTTTTAGCTACAATAAGAACAACTCATAAAGAACCTTGTATTAAATTTTCAAAATTGTTTGGTGGTCCAATTTTTTTTTATCGACACTTCAAAAAAAAAATTCTCATAAAAATTGAAAATTTCTATGGTCTGTAAATAACTCAAAAAAAGTTTAATTTTTTAAAAATTTAACTGTATATAGATAACACTGACATAAACATTTGGTAAAATTTTTAAGTATTTACAGTGATTAGTTTTTGAATTACAACCATATAAAAAAATCGATTTGATCGAAAACTGGTATTACTTAAAATTTCCCGTTTTTGCGTCGTTTTTTTTACTTGATTTTTTTGAAAACTGTTGGAAAATGTTTATTTTTGACCTTTATAATGCACCAAGGATTTTCACTTTTACATCGGAAACCACCCCCATATTTTGAAATAGGAGCATTATTTCGATTAGTTATGCTGTACACAGATACAAAAACAAAAAACACACATCATTGTAAAATCAATACATTCATCACTTCGTTCAGAATCTAAAATGTATAATAATATATGATGTCGATGGTATTACCTACGATTTACGAACCGTTGAACCTCGGCTGCAAACTCCGGGCTCAAGTGTCGGTAATTATTACTTCTTCTTCTTATTACTACTACTACTTCTATTATTATTATTATTATTATATTCCGCTGCCAACATTACTGGTATACGACGGCCGTTGTGTATCTGCTTAATATTATTACGTGTCTAGTTCATTGGCGTAGAAAACCGGACAGGTGAACGCAGAACGAGAGGAGAGGTAAGGTGAGTGGCGCGCCGAGCTCTCTCCGTCACCGACTGCAGTCAGTACCGCAGCCATATTCGTGTCCGTCCGTTCGTCCGTCTGCGTGCGCGCACACGTCCGTCCTATACATGTAATACGTGGTTATTAGTGAATAGATACTTGTCGCGGAAAAAACTGTTAAATATTTATCCGAGTATACCGAATTATTTACACTTACCAGAAGATAAGAAAAATTCACGTTGTCCGTTTACGTTTTTACTGGTTATTTCATTTATATCTCCGGGGTCTCTCATTGAGTTCGTTAGCCTATGACCGTTTTTTGGTTTTTGTTTTTAGCGACCACCTGTTGAAGAATCCAAGAGGTGTATTTATATAATAAATATAATACAACGTGTTTTTGCCAGTTTATAAAAATATGTGGTGTGTTTGTGTGTGCATGTGACATGGATAAATAATATATATGTATGTACAATTTTGATAAGAAACAAAAAATTAAACATACTTTGACGACCACGCACAGTGAATTGACGACAATATAGCAAGGTAAGATATTGTATATAGTATCATTTGTAACTATATGAAACGGAAAAAAACCTGAATACGGTGATTACATATACGCAATAAAATAATAATTTTGTAACGGATTTGTATAATTCAAATCGTAATAGTTTTTTAAATTTTTGACTGATGTATACAATACGTACCTATATAATAGATACCATAGGTATAATAGCGGGTAATGATACGTTTTTCGTGTGAATGGCCTTTTGTAAAATAACATAAATTGGCTCGTCTTCATAATATTTTATTTTGATACCTACAGCAGAGGTATGAGTCGGAAATATATTGAACAAAGCTACTGTTCATTATGACGACTATGTATACTGAGTCGACCCGGGTCTATATTTATGTATATTTTATGACTATCTCTAAACACCGCGAGAATGGATTCCACCCAAGGTGTGTTATTTGTCAGCCAAGGGGTAATCATAAACAAAACTATGAAATTATAATAATACCCCCCCCCGTATACTAATAACCCCCATACGTTGAATGATATTTTATGGATGTATATTTTATACCTATATGTTTAAATGATATTGTTAGCAGCCGTATTTTGATTTATATTTTGTACAGAGACGGGGAGATCCCTGAACTGTTTATCCCCAAGTATAAATTGCTTTGAAGTAGGAGGTGCAAACCGCATCGAGTTCAAGGTCGAACCACATATTATATTATACACCTGTTATTGTAAAGGTATATAAAAAGTATTGATAAAACTAATAAATTCCTATACGCCATATAAATATGTATTATACAATATTATAAAATGTACATCGCAAGACTTGTGGCTCAAGTGAACGGGCTCGGCGTGTCCAGATTTCTTGAATACTCAAATGTATAGCGTTAGATTAGAATAGTCTAATACCATCTACTTTAATTAATTTAGAATATTATTACATATTATGTAGACGAAGGTTTTCAAAACATCTGCTGTGGTTACTATACTATACTCAAAAAACAAAAAAATTATGATTCGGAATGAAGGTGACATCAATCAAGGGCCACGGCCATCGATGACCGTATATTTATTTTGTGTACACCGTGATGAGTCAATGCACTCAAAGTTATAAACACGCGTTTCGCCATTATACATTTCAATATAATTTCTTATGTATATAATATATTTATACATATAGGAAATAGGAACCTTAATCGTTTTGATAAAATACTGTCGTTAACCCACCATATGAGAATAATTTATTTATTCAACTACAGTTGGTTTTCACGTAGGCGTTTAGTGAGAGGAAGAGAAAGGGAGAGGGTCAAAGACAGAGACAAACGACTGAATAATTTTGTATTGTTTTAAAACGTATATTCATTAATAGATTACTAATTAGTAATTACTATACGTAGTATTATATTAGATAAATCTGCGTGTATTAAGTATTTAAGTGTAAAGAAGAAAAATAAATATCAAAATATTAAATGAGGGATTATATGAATAATAATAAAAAAAATTAATAATGTATAATTCACATTATTTAATATTTTAATAAGTATATTATATAAGTTATAAATTTGTTATTTATGGACTAAGGTTTTTGAGAATGTATCTACTATTAATATATTTAAATGTGTACTAAAATTTAGTAATTCAATAACGATTATTCGAGAAAAGAGTAATTATTTAGATATATAGTAGTTTTCCTATAAATTAATATTACTAACAATAGATAGTTGGTAAATTTCTTTTAATAATTCGAACATTTTCGTTTCAATATTTTTAGATTTAATTATTATTATAATTGATATAATTTAATATCTATTTTCTTATAATATAGTCGTATTATGGGTAAACGTTTTGGATTTATCTTAATAATTCCTATTCATACAAAGTGTGTTGAGAAATTTTGTTAGATTTTAAATTTGTTTGGCAAGTCAATAGTATCTTATTATATCCACTGTATGATTGGGTACATCATAATTCATAATTATGCATACAATGTCGAAGGCAATGCATTTAATATTTTAAGCAATGAGTAGAGAAAAGGTTAACTATTTTTAAATAGCGTATATACATTATACAACGTATAATCGCTTATAAATAATTATATGATGATAATATATGAGAAATTTAAAAAGTAGTATATTACAAATACGTATAATTTTTGCATACGAATGTGTGAAAAATGAAGCTGGAATATTTAAAATTTTGATTATGATTACGAATTAGTGTCAATAATACTATACTATTGTATAAAAGTGTTTTTATGAGTTGAACGTTTATTTAAATAAATTATATTAATTCATTATGGCGTTACCTCCGATTTGATGTAAAAAGTATTTAGTAGGCACTTAATAATTTTTACTTTAACTGTCAAACATATTTTATATTTATGTAAGCAGCATGATAATTAAAAAATAAAGTTTAAGTACACTACTACACTATATGTTTTAAAATTATTTAATCGAGTTAAAGACAAAACTAGTTTTCAAATATGAAATTATATGGCAGGTGAGTTATAATAATATAGTTATAAATGACAACTGTATAAGTTACAACTAAATTTGATGAAAAAAAGTTTTATTAGAAATTAATTGAGTAATTTACAGCAAATGTAAATCGTAACAACAGTCGACGAATGTTAAAAGTCATATACAGTATTATTATGCGTTAAGGATTTTCAATTATACCAGATACACATACGTTAAATATGATTAGTGAATGTAAACTAAACTTTATTGGAGGATTATTATATACTATATACCTATTATTTTATTATTATTATTATTTATTTTTTATTAACACTTGCTTAGTGTTTTTTTAAACTTAATATTTTTACGGAATTCTGCAGGATGGAGACAGAGTGAACTGTTGTCTATACAAGGCGATCTGGAACCAGTTTTTAGCGCATTCGCCCACTATTATATTGCAAGAAGCTCAATCCATTCTCTTCGTCCCCAACTGTCCGTTGGTATCTGTCCGCGAGTTATGTTTAATATTCGTATATCCATGTGTTTATAATAATGCCGTAATACCTGTAGGCGTTTCCTCTTCGGTTGGATCACGACCATGAATAACGAAATGAAAAAAAGACGTGTTATGTATAAAAAAATATGATATGATAATAGTATATTATATTAATATATTGGTATTTTTCATAAATTTGTGTGGAGGTGTAAACGTTATGGTGTAAAAATATGGCAGTTTTGTTTAGATGGAAAACTATTATAAAATCACGAAATTGTTCTTAAAATTTAAGCATTTGGCTCGACGAAGTATAAAACAATATAATATATCATTAGAAATACTGCGTGATAAAAAGAGTGTGCTTGTGTGATTTTAGGTTACGTGAGATTTCAATTTTTTGTATAGAAATGGACTTAAAATTCCTATACTGCGGTCATGGATGCGAATTGATTGTGTGGGAAATCAGTGAATATATAGGTATATATATATATGAATAGTTGGCGTTTTTGATACTCTCGCGATAATTCGTTAAGAGAGAATCTTTATAATATTACCCAAAATGAGAGAAAGGATACGAAATATACACGTGTATGCAGTACTTTATAATAATTGTTTGATGGATAAAAGTAAAAATAATATAATATGTTCTGTTTGATTCTGTGTGAGTCAATATATATATAATATGCAGTCCATAAATATAATGAATTTCTTGTGTGTATAACGTAGTATATAATTATATGTTAGTCAGAACTTTTGTATTTCGACTTGTGGAGTATAGGCCAGAAGATTGCAAGTGAACTACGGCAATTATCACTGCAAATTTATAATGAATGAGGAATCACAATTCAAATGGCATTTTTATTTTTATACATTCATAACGAATGTATTTTTTTATGCCATACGTAATAATGAAAGGTTCATTCAATATGCGTGTAGGTATACTATAATAATATTACTCGTACATTTACCTACTCGAAAATCTATTTAATAGACGGTTGTCGCAGATTTCATTAGAATGGTCGCGAAGTCCCATGAAATTCGGGTTGATTGTGTTTATGATCGACGTGTATATTATAAACTATAATTTCAAACACGAAATCTAAAAGTGATAATGTGCAAGAGTGCCGATTTGATTTCATATCAGTACGCATTGGCATAAATTAATATAGGTACTCTTGTAATTATTTCCGTTTTTTTTTTTTTTATTCGAATAGTAACGACATCCGTGCCATTTCCCTCAGTAGTTCAGTGGGCGAAACTTTCAACGACATAAAACATTAAATATACATAAATTATTAAATAAAGCTGTGAAATTTTATTTCGTTATTCCAACAAAATAATACCATTTTATCTATACAACCATGTACTTATTTATATTTTACAAATTGTGTCGTGCCAAAAATGTAAAATGCATAATAATATACGAGTAGATATAATAATGCGAATCCGACGTAGTATCAAAGTGTGGACGTATAAACAAGGTGTAGGTATACTAATAAAAAAGTAAAAATTAATTTGTTTGATAAAATAGTCGACACACCCGACAGCATAAAACAATAAAATACATTTCATTACTTAATTTTATTGTTGTGTAGTAAAATATCATTGTATTATAATATACGCATGTATTGTTAACTGTAATAGATGTAACGTGGAGACGGAGTGGCGGCGGTTGTATATAATACAATGCCACTTACCGAATTAAAACGAAAGTAGGTTCCCAACTATATACATTTTTTGGCAAATAAATACTACAACCGCAACGTGAGTGCATTAATAATATATATAATCGCCAGATTTATTCAATTGACATGCCCGATTTCTCTCCTTAGAATAATTTTACTATTATCGTAACGCGGCATTAAAAAAAAAGTTTAAAAAACGATGGTATAGATATTATATATATTTTTGAAGTTTTATATTTTCATATTTCTTGTACATGTACATAGGTCGCAACAGCTTAAATTTATATTTGAAATCTGTTCACAATTACTGTTTATTTTTTTCACTTTCGCATCAATTTAATGTCTACAGTCGATTATAATATTTCCTTACTATCTAAACACTGGCCGCGAAACAATCACATAACTACGTATATTGGTGTAGTGTAACACAAGTTCCAGCTCGGTTATTTATGGTATTTGAGGAAGGGTAGGGAACAACACGATTATTCGTCCAGACATTTGTGGTTGATATCCAGTCGAGATAAATAGATCGATTTGCCAAGTACGGAGACAGTAGCAGCTTTCCAAGGTCTGTTGAGTTTTTGCACATACATTCAATATAGGTATACTTTATACACATACACACACACACACACACACACAATATTATGACTATCACCAGGTTCTCGGTTATTAAATGTCCCGCAGGACCATACATAATAATACAAGATCACACGTATATCACAATGTATGTAGTTACGATAAAAGAATTTCCTTCCGGGAAGGAAATATATACACACATATATTCTTATGAAGCAAAAGTTAAGTGATTCGTGTCGCGAAATTCAGATCCTATGTGACTTAATCATAATATCAATTACTAGAAAATAGGTCATTGTTTTTTCTGTTTAGAATTATCGCTAATACAGTGAAAAAGGAAATAAACGTGTTTGCAACACCGCTCCTAGGTTTTGTTGAAAAAATGCCAAAATTGGAAACAGAACTATAATAGTCCTGTGTGCAGTACGTTACACACACACATAATAAATACAATAGTCGAAAAGTAATATAATAATAATAATACGCGAATTATGATAAAGGTACGTGTCTCACGTGCTTGTTTGATATTATATTGTTGTATGTGAGAAAATTCAAGTCTATCAAATAAATAATAATGACAAGTTAATTTGTCAAAGAAATATTTTTTTGTCATACGCTTTGTCATCAAGTACCTATATAAATAAAATATATAAATGTAAATTATTTTACACTTTATTTTCAAAAAAAAAACTTTTTTTTTTATATAATAGTTTTTTCTCGTTGTCAAATTCCAATAAAAATCGTTTACAAAATTAGGGTCCGAATAATAATGGTAAAGTAATACCGTAGAATTTTTAACATTCTGTTAAATCTACCAACATGGGTTCTACTGTTAATATCAAATACAAATTTAAATGTATTATGCACATATATTACTAAATTTTTAATTTACTGGTTTAATATATGAGAGATTTTAAAGTGCAACATATAATGGAAAAAGGTAAAATGTAATTGTTAATCTATATTATATTATATAAATATAATAATCTAATGCACTGTCTACTATACATAAATTATTATATTTTTATTATAATGTTTACCGAATAAATTGAACAAAACAAAAAATAATATGACCAATTTACGTTATGTGAAAAATTGAAATTATATCAATGTATAAAATAATAATTATATGTATAATAATATAATATAATAAATTATTATTGTCAATTTGAATAACTGTTGAACACGCGTGTGATTTCAAAATATCTTCAATGCATAAGCGTTTTAACGAGTCGTTTTCATAAATGTATACAGTTTTAATAATTTATCGTTTCACCTATCATTCACAAGACACCTAAAATGAGAAATAATCGAGTTTACATCTACCTATATGCAGTATAAAAAATATATTAACGAAGTTTCTAATAATTATGATACCTCCCACATTCGAGATTATATCTATCAATTAGTTTTCTCAGATATAACCATTAGAGCAAAATGTATTGATATTTATAAATGTCGATTATAAAGATTAAAAACGATTACAACTTTTTTTAAACTATATGGTGTTACTAGTTACTACATTTGGTGTAGTTATATCATTTAAACACATTTGAGCATTGAGTAAAATGAAAAACTAATTTTCAAAATTGAATTTTAAAATAATGGCTTAGAAAGTTAGAACGTATTATGTAATTTTCTTTGAAAATAGTAGTAATAATAATAATAATAATGTTAATAAAATAATTATTATTTATTACTGAAATTATGAAATAAATATTAGACGTTTATTTTTAGTTAAGTTTACAGAATTATACAGTTTCTCGAAATGGAAACTAGGAAATTTAAATTTTTGTTAGAAAAATATAAAAAATAAAATAACGAATGGCTTAAAAGAAAGAACGCGTATACTTTAGATAAGGACATAGCTATATAGGTACTATATTATACTAAGGCACCTGTAAGTCGCTTATCGATCAATCTCAAGTTGAGGATCGTGGAAACCGATGTATACAGTTAATCACGAATCGAAATGTAAGAATTAC
This sequence comes from Aphis craccivora, assembly GCA_009835225.1. Lineage (NCBI taxonomy): Eukaryota > Metazoa > Arthropoda > Insecta > Hemiptera > Aphididae > Aphis > Aphis craccivora. Next base: position 17,146 of record VUJU01004360.1, read on the forward strand.
AGAAGAAGAAAGTAAAACCCTGAGATCGGAAAGGACAGATATGAAAGTAATCGTGGGAGAGAATATAACAAGCACTTTTATTTTTTGTGATCCATTATTGCTGGACCGGAGGGCTTGCCCTCTGGTACGATTTATCTAAGTGTAATAAGTATAATATAGGATTATACAAACATTATCATAATATATTTTTTTTTTTGTGTATTTTCGATATTGTTTTATAAATAAAAACGACATTATTTTTCTATGATATTTCCAAAAATAATTTCGACCGAGGATATATCGCACATAATACACTTATTTTAAGAGCTTTTCATCTAAAAATATTAACTCATAATCAAATCGAGTGCACTGAATCCATATTTTATCATCTTATTTTTGTTTTTATAATTTTTAATTCATGGAACACGCATATGTAAACGCAATGGTTTAACCTGGTTTTTCAACCTGAACACATATAATAATAATAATTCGACCTTAACCTAAAAATTTTTAAACAAAAAAAATTAATTTAATTGTTAATTTCATTGAATACAAAAATATTGTATATTTAAATAATTATTATAATTATTATAATAACGAATTTACTTTAGGTTAAGTTTACTTTACTAAATTGAAAAATGATTAGAAATTAAGTAAAATAATTTTACTTATAGATATTTTAGTTTATATAGGAAATAGTTTACATTATAAATATGTATAATGTATATGTTAACATATTATTATAATATTGAAGTAAATATAATTTTTAAGTTTATAATTTATAAATATTTTTAATTTACAATTATACCTAGAATAATAATATGATAACAAAATAAATACTTTACCTCATATATTTGTATTACACTTCCTACGATAGTATAATCTTCGCTACATTTAACTTAAAAAAAAATCAATCATATATCGATTCAGAATTTCAATATTAATATAACAAAAATTAAAAAAAAAATATTCTGATTGGAAATATGATATTAAAAATAGGGGTGTCATTTGAAAAACTGTTTTAAACCTAAAAAACTTTCAATAAAACGAGTGTGTTAGTAAGTAGTATAACTAGGTCATGGGCGTAGGTAATGGGGGTGTTTTGGGTGTTCAAACACTCCCGAAATTAAAGATAAAACAATTAAAAATATATATAATATTGTGGATTAAATTTAATGTATATCTAACCAAAACCCCATCCGAAAATATTTCCTATCTACGCTCATGAACTAGGTTATATGATTCGTTCTATTTATCAAGTAATATAACGTATTATATAGTTTTTCAGATAGTGTTAGCAAGTTTATATACTGCAGTTGTAGGTTCTTTAAGGCGATTCTGGTGGTAGAGCGCAACTGCACAAGGGGAACAATTAATTTGTGCGTATGATATTTTTAATGGCAATAAAAATACAAAAGATTTTGAAAATACTATGGTAGAATACGCTTAGATTCGTGTGCCAGTAAAGTTTAGAAAACTCGGAAATCTAATAATATCAGTTTTCAAATAGAGCTTTATAATATTCATTCCAAACTATAACTAGATTTAATTTTTTATTATTGATCAAAATTAATTTAATTTTAATACCGTGGACATTTTCTTAAAAATTTCATATACCTATCAAAGGTTTAATTTTTCTATCCAAGATTACTATTACTATCACTATTACTTTCTCGCAAACTATCGTCGAAGATAATCCATGTCGAGGCGGGTTAGACCGGTCGAATTCCTATGGTGCCTATACGGTTTTAATCTTGTCAAAGATGAGAACATTCTCTTCGGACTTCGATGTACTGTGCCGCTCGGCAGATGACATATCGCCAGTAATAGCTAGCATAGCAGCCGATATCAGCTGTAGCCTGTATAGGTAAAGCCAGTGGCGTAAACTGGGGGTCGCACGGGGTCGCACTTGCGACCCCTAAAAATATCATAGAATCTCAAGAGTATCTTTTTGCGACCTCAAAACACACGATAACAATTTTAAAAAAAATGAAATATCAGTAATTATTTAATTTACTAATTTATATTTTGAGAACCAGTTTTAT
>VUJU01004361.1:3537-19167 GCA_009835225.1 Aphis craccivora
AAAAAAAGAGCACGTTGTTGCATAGATAATGTTCTTCTTTACGTGTTGTGAATATTTGGTAGTTTTACAACAAATATGGTGCGAGAAAAGTTGTCCCGTGCAAAACAGTTTTTGCTATGTTGTACATTTGTAAGACGGAGACAACACATGCGGGTGTGGCGTCCTCTTAATTTAATCCCAATATAAAAACACTTATAATTAATAAGAGGTAGAAAAAGGAATGTATTTTTTTCTAGTTTGATGAAAAGCAAAAAGGAAATTTTTTGTGAAAGTTAATGAGTAGATAGGTAGATAGTGTTCACTGTTTTATAAGTTTAAAATGGTTTAAATATTTAAAAAATTGTATATAACTGCTTCACAAATAACCCTAGTTTTTAAATTTTAAATAAAATTGATGTTTAATTTAAAACTTAATACAGAAATCATCAATTATATTTTAATTACTACTAAAGAACTTTTGTCTTTCCAAAAGAAATGTTATCTAACAATGTCCATGTTTAATTAGTTATAATTGAACAAAAGCTTGTTTAAAAATCTTAAGTTATAAAAAAAAAAAAAAATGTTTTAACATATTTCACTTTTAACTATTTTTTTTTTATTTTTTTTATTAAAGAGTAATAATATTATTGTCATAAGAAAAATTTATTATACACATATTTTTACATGCAATATAAATTATACAAAAATATATAACGATACATCAAGTATTAACATGCAATTTTTACGTCAAAACGTTTGTAAGTTAAATATTGTACTCCTCAGTTCCCCAATTTAAAGCACCACCTATCTCTTCATAATGTTTCTTTATAATTTTATTCAAAATCTCATATATATAGCGACATCCTCGAACAGCTTCTGACAGTACAGGTTCTAAATGATTGATGTGAATTCTTTGTGACGTTTCTAACATGGCAATCTAGGGTTTCAATTCATAAAATATGTTTAATAACAAACCAATAATGCAGTTAATGATAATGCAAATGTGTATACCTTTCCAGAAATTGGCAATATTGCTACTGTCAAACTGGGCCCACCCATAGTCTCTTCTAGATGGCTTATATCCACTAGTGGTGTTTCCCCGTTGGCCAAACTTGATGTACATGAGATCACAAATTCTTCCATAGCAATCCCAGCATCTATCAGTGCTAATGTAGCTGCATTAACGCATACGCTATAATTTCCACCATCTGATTGTAAAACCTAAGGTTAATAAAACATTTAGCATGTACATAACAATTCACAAACAAAATTCATAGTATGTAACAGAGTTATTTGTAACAACAATGAATCTAAAAATGTAATCAATTTAGTATTTTTGTTTAATTTTATAATCAATGAACATCTTATAACATATTTATCACTTATTCAATATAATATATCAATATTATGTTTAAATACAAGTCCGAGACCTAATAGTTTTTTAAGAAATCATTATTATAATTTTTAATACAATACATAGGAGGTCTAGTGTAAATATTAATTTAACTTATAAATAACTTATAAATTATTAATCTTCACAATTACCTGGACAAAAATATCAATCTGAGATTTAGGATAAAGGTCTGTTTTGATTGCTGTAGCCATAGCTTGTTTGAGATGCAAGGTGAGCTCAGCCGATTTGTTGTCTCTAGGTCGTCGTTTCCGTTCGCTTCTACTGAACGTGGCCATACTATATTGACAGTTGATCACCGCACAATCATTGGGAGCTTTAGACCTATTAGTTCGAATCTAAATACATATTACTGAGTCATTCTCAACAAAAATACTAATTTGGACAACAGAATGTCAATCTTTCTAAAAGTAGAGTAGACTACAATCATAATTCAAACGCTAATCAACTAGAGTACAGAATTATGAACGACGTCTGATGGGCGGATGAAAGTCAGTTACATAGTTGCACAGTAAATACTAAATAGTAAATACATACCTCATGCGGGCCGTAGATAGCCGCAACAACCTTCGTGTTGCCCTGTTCTAAGTACGCACTGCCGTCCGGTTGATTGAAAACACCCATCTTGCAACGAATCCTGCGCAATTCGCCGGACCTTCTACCGTCCGTCCTCAGTCCTTGTCTGCTCAAAAGATCCATGATGACTGAAGAACGACGATCAGACGATATAAATTATAATTTATAGTGGATACCGACTAGGTTTGGCATAAAAGTTAAAACTATGGTCCTGTCCGTTACTCATTTAGTACTTAATGTTATCACGATATCACTTATCAATACGTATGCGTTTAGTCAAAGAACAACAACCGATACCGGTAACACGTGGTTTTAACGAATCGCGGACAATTCCTCCCCCCCCCCCGCACATTTCTCACTGCTGTTTTTGGTGTAGTACATATTGTATACATATATATGTCTCTGTAGTACTCTTTGGTGTAGTAGGACATTTTCCCCCATATTTTTTTTTAAAGTTTATTCTAATTTTTTTTTTTTCATAAAATATATCATAATAAATTATAAATGTATATTGTATAATATTCATTGAATCATTCTAGAAATAAAATTCACAATCAATTATTAAATTGTTAAATATCAAAACCTATACCTACGGTTTAAAAAATAAATAAATATTAACAAAGGCTAAAAAATATGTGACAAGAAATAACAAAAGCATCAGAGATCGAATGTTTTTTACAAAATATATTATTTTATGTCGGATTTTTAGCTTTCTTTATTAATTATTAATAGGGCTCAGATTTTAAAGCATTGTGCTTCTTTTTTTTTATAAGTGTTTTAGATATCTAATTTTTATAAATAAATTCGTTTCACGTCATACTGATTCCAAATAAACCAATACAATATTATGTCCTTATTTATTGCTTTTTTTTTTCAATTATTCCAGCTGTGAATTTTTTACCTATATGTTTATTATGTTATTGTATTATTGTAATAAACAAAAATAATTTATAAGAAATGTAAAAATCCAGAATGTGGTTATTGGATTATTATTATTTTCGTTATCGGCTTGTTTATTAAATAATATATTATGTACCTTAAATAGATAATCGATCTACAATCTACATAATATAGGTAGCCTGCAAAAGTTCAGACGCTACAGTACCTATACGGTCAGTATGCCTGTAGGGCTGTAACATCGATATCGACCGTTTCAAAATTTAAGATTTAGTATTTTAGTGTTTTAATTTGTAACTTTTTTATTCTTGTATGAAGTATATCGAAGTGCATGTATTGAAATGCATCGATCACTTCAATGGATGTAGAGAGTAGGTACCTGTGATATATTTTACTCGAATTAATTTTATTGTTATAATCTTTATTAATAATTGATATTAGGTACATCATTTTTAAATCTATGTATTTAGTAGCTTGTCAGTGTTATATTAAGTAAGAGATCTCAGAGCATAGCTTATAGGTAGTAGGTTGTAGGTATATAGTTTTTACTCTCTGTATATATGACAACTTTACTATCTATGACTTATGAGTCACATAATATTAATCTTGAAAAAAATCGACAAGGTAAAAAATCGCTAATGTAAAAAATGTCAAATGTAATTTACTTTAAAATTCCAAATATTATAATTAAAGTACCTATAAGTATATAAGTATTATAGGTATAGGTAGGTATGTTATAAGTAAATTATTAAGTTAAATAGGTAAAGTAAATAATAATAAAAATAAATCATAGATATTAAGATTAAGATATCTAATATTATATAATATATAACTATGGGTAATATGCTATTTCTATATTTAAAAATTGGGAAATCGTAAATCTCATTCCCCATTTAAATATTCTGCACATAATATTTTGAGTTTATTCTGTAATTTGGCATATTATATTTTTGTTTTATTTTTTTTTTCGTATATACCCAGTGATTTTTGCGCTTATTTTTATATCGTCATTATTGCCACCTCCAATCAGATTTGTATCAATAATATCCATATGGAAGGATGACAATAGCCCACTAAATTTGAGTACCACCTGGCACCTAACCAACCCTTCGTTAAGTTATTGGTCCAATCACTATCATACATAGTAACTAGTATCATACTATCATTTAATGTAACATTATGAACAATCCAAATATGAGGTGGAAATAATGGTGGACAATTCCATAAGCGTATAAGAATTGTCTTGTGTCAAATTAATTTGTTTAATTATTTTATTTATTCGCAAATGTGTATATAGGAACATAATAAATGTATACGAATCGTATAAATTATAAAATTCAAATTGTGAAAACATTTGTGATATTGACTAAATTTTTTAAAAGATAAGAATGATAAGTTTAAAAAATGATAAAATCTTAAAAAACTTTAATAAATAACTTTAGAATATGCTAAGTGTAAAAAAATGATAGCTCGTTATCTGCAGGTATATATGAGCTTATAAATTTTAAATTTCTACAGTAAAAATGTATCTGTTTGTTTGCTTAACAAAATTTAAAATTGGTCAAAATTTGTGAAAAATAAATACAAACTTAAACTGTTGTAGAAGTTGAACCATAGGTAAAAAAAAATTTAAAAATTAGCATAAACGAGCTTTTTAGTTACAAAAATTAACCTATAGTGTGATTGACTTTTATGATTTTCTGGGTGAAGTGCTATACTGCTATAAAATCTTCTAAGAGTTGAAAAAAACCTGTGTAACGCAGATAGGTATAGGTACATATATTTTATAATGATTGTATTAATATTTAATATGAACTATATATAGTCACAATATTTTAATAATTAATTGTTTATATAATATTCAACAGATCACAAAGACATCAAAAAATAAAAAATAACAGTTACATTCCTAACATATTATTTTTTATTAATTTATACCTACACGTCAATTTAATTATGTCGACTGAACTTTTTAATGTTTTTATATTGTCTAAAGTGATTTGAAATTATCAAAGTAATTTTAATTTATAATTAATCAAGTGTTAGCATCACGGACTATGGTCTATGGGTTAGTTCGTGATTATAGCTATAGCTTCACAATTAACTATGCAAAACTGCAAAGTTCAAAGATTTTAAAGATGTTTTTATATGCTCATACTCGTTGTAACATTATATCATTTAAATATATGCAATTAATTAATTTTTTTCCATACATTGTCTGATACTCAAGTATGTTACTTAAATATATTGTATTATATGTACCTACCTAATATGCATATTATTATGTATATTATGGATTAACTATTGTTTAATGGTTTAATAATAATGATAGATATCAAATTTATAAATTGTAATTATTAGTTTTTATTAAATATTACCAACATTTTAACATTATACATTTTTAATAATAATAGGTACATTAATACCTAATGACAATATACCTATTTAAAAAAAGATTGTATTTAGGTAACAATATTTAATTATAAATATATTAATAAAATTAATAAGATACTGAGGCAAAAATGCTGCCATCTTTTAAAATTGTATCAAATGTATATCTTAATCTTTGAGATTGATACGTCAAGACATTTATTTTGCAATATAGGATTCTGGATTCTAAACAATATTCAGATTATCAAATTTACGTTATTATTATTGTCCCATAAAGCAGAACCATTCAATTCATATAATATGCGAGTCCTCGATTCGCGTTCCACGAATTATATTATATTTATATCTATAATTAACTTGATTAATATCACCGTAGTTGCAATTTACTTATTAGAATACAAGTTCTTCAGTTGCTAGAAAAAAATGTAGTTAAATTATATTACTAGAATAGTTTTTGATAATATTATTATATGCGAGTCACAGATATATAAAATAAACAAAATAAAAAAAATATTTTATATATCTGTGATGCGAGTAGACTTATAGACTAGTGATGATCATGATAGGTAACAAAATATAAAAATAGATATAATATCGATTATACCGTTAGCTGAACTCCGGTATTGAGTTTATTCATTTATTTCAAGTTATGTGCATTATTGAATAATAAATTAATACATGCATAACGTACAAGTAATTCTTTCAACAATTATTAGGTATCTAGAGAACGTTGTTCTATTGTAGTCATTGATTTAAACATAAAACATTATACCATGAAAAATTTTGTCATGCATTATAATACCATATAAATGGTTTATCTTATTTTACAATAATAAACATCTGAGTCATCTCACATCATCCCATCAATATTTTGCCAATCTTAAATGTAAAAATGTGATGGCGGTAGGAATTTAAAACACAATATTTGAACGGGACACCGCCTTAACAGATAGATATTTTGTTTTGGCTACACTGCGACATGGCGTGGTGTGATATTGTTTATCAACATCGCCGCATAGCATCCACGCTCACCAGTGACTATATTCCCCATCCCGGTTTCCCCTCCATTGCGTTTAATCACTGCAGTTGCGGGTTCCGATTTTGTCTGTGTGTCTTTTCGACTCCACGTTTTTCGTGTCTAAGTGTAATACATATTTTTATTAGTGATTAATTAAAACTGTTATTTTATATCTTCATAGTTGTGATTTGTTTTTGCAGATTTTATAACATAGTCATCGAATATGAGTAGATTCTTCGCAACCGGCTCGGATTCCGAGTCCGATACATCGTCCGAAGAAGAACAGGTTATTCGCCAACCAACAGCGAATTTCACAGTATGTAACTTTCATTTATATTAAATGCCTCGATGAACACTAATTTGATGTAACATCGTTGAATATTAACACTATTTGTTACAATAATGTTTTTGGATACGTTGCTTAAAATTTGGTACTGTCATTGTAACTTATACAATACTGTAAAATGTATTTGTTTTTGGATGTTACCTATATCTAAAAGTTTATACATAATATTGATTGAACTTAATAATCTACATTTTACCAAACACATTCATTAAAATCTTCCTATTATAGTTCTTAACAAAGGATCATAACATACGATTTGGTTTATTTTCTTATGTTAACTATTTAATCTTTAAATAAAAGTAGAATGTTAATACAAAAATAATGAATAATTGATGCTAATACTATAGGTACTAGTTGCATGTTTTCAAACATAATTATACATTTTGTCTAAATCTGATAATAATAAATTTTATCATTCTTAAAATAAACTGCATAATTTATTTTTGGTAAATTTAATTCTTAGACATTAGAAAGTTATTAATTAATTTGTTTTTATTTATCATATCATTCATATCTAAGGTTATAAAGTATATAAATTCCTTTCTTTATTACCAAAATAACTAAATAATATTTCTAGTAACTTCTTAACTAAGATAAAATGTTGTTTTAGAAGGAAATTGTTTATGATTTTTTTTTTTTTGATAATTTAAAAAATCTATCAGGTTATTTTTTATATTTCTTTAATGCTTTATAGTTTGAAGTATTTTTCCTTGTACAATTAAAATAATTATTTTATTATAGTATGATTAACTTTGCTTTAAACTTAAATTTACAAAAGAAAAATTTATTCTACGACTAAACCATATAATTAAAGCAAAATGAATTGTGAGTGCAATGCCTTAGTAATTTATTACATATTGCTGTTTGATTATAGTTTAGCGATGATGAAGAAGACACAAAACGTATCGTACGATCACTTAAGGAAAAAAGATATGAAGAGTTAACAATGACTATAAAGCAGATCAGAAATCATAAGAAAATCAAAGATATGAGTAGCTTGCTGACCAGTAAGTTGATATAGGCTTTTAAATCAAGAATCTTAATAATATACCATTAAACTGTTTATAGGCTTTGAAGAACTAACCCGTGCATACACGAAAGCATTTAATGCAGTTATATTAAAAGAAGAAAATGGAATAGCACCACGTTTTTTTGTCCGCTGCTTAGTTGAAATGGAAGACTTTATTAATGATGTTTGGGATGATAGAGTAGGACGTAAAAATCTATCTAAAAATAACTCTAAAAGTTTGGCTTCCCTTAGACAAAAGTTTAGGAAGTATGTAAAAGATTTTGAGAGTGATTTGGCTAAATTCCGAGAAAATCCTGATCTCCCAGATCAAGAAGAAGATCAAAAAGAAGATGAAGATGTGGATTCTGATGAAAGTGAAAGTGAAGATGAAGCTCCAGCTGCTTCATTTAAGAAAACAGAAGAAAAAATACCCAAGGTTAGAATTAATTTAATTTACTCGTATTTTAATTAAAAATAAATTTTAAAATGTCAATATTTTAATTTAGGTAGCAAAAACTGGTGGGGATTCCGACAGTGACGATTCTTTTGATTGGGGTAGTGATTCTGATAGCTCTTCGTCAAGCAGTGAAGATGAAGGTCAATATCAAAGTATTAGAGAACGGTTTTTGAAAAAGTAAGTTAATTTTGGTTTGCTTATTATGCTAGTACTCATGATTCACATTTTCATATCATAAAAAAAATTATTATATTAGATCGACTGATAAAGACGATGATGAAAAGAAAGAAAAGAAAAAAGAGCGCAAAGAAAAACCTAAAAAACTTAAGCGAGAAGAAGAAGATGAAAGTGATTCAGAATGGCAGAAAGTTCGGAGAGGAGTGGCCATTCCATCTGTAAGTTAATATTATTTAGTTTAGTATAAACTATATTTAATGATTGAAATATTAAAAGAACAGTTTTGGCTAGCTTTAATATAATATTAATTTAATACTTTACAATAAGAAATAAAGGCAGATAGATCAGTTAACACTTGCCAAATAGCAAAAGAAAACAATGTTATACAAGACAGATTTGTTGTTGGAAGTAGACTCATTCTTGGAGATATGCTACACTATAATGTTAAAATGGGGGTTTTATAACTTGCCGCGAAATAAGAACGCACCTGGGTGGTGGACCAAAACAAGTTCACTACTGGTATGACAAGGTACGTTCTTATTCCGCAGTGAGTATACATCTTATAGTATTAACCATTGGTACTTATTGTTTCATAAGAAATTGTTTATTTTGTATTAGTATATTAGTATCATTTAAGCATAGTTTGTGATATTGATTACATTATGCATACATATATGACATTGTTTGTACATTGTATACATTTTTATATAATAGTGAAGTGAATTGATGTGTAATTATGATATTTTGATTGTAAGTAATAACATATTATATTATTTAGGAAAAACCAAAAATGTTTGCAAAAGATGCAGAAATTACTCCAGAGGCTGTTCTGCGTAAATTAACAGAAGTAATTGCTGCCCGTGGAAAGAAACGTACCGATCGGAGAGAACAAATTGAGCTGTTACATGAATTATTATTAATTTCAGAAGCTCATAGTTTAGGTTTAGGATTGAGAGTGAAAATAAAAATGTCCATTATTTCTTCTATCTTTGATTATAATCCTAAAGTATCTGATGCTATGAAGCCAGAAATTTGGAGCAAGTATGTTAATCATTCTATATTTATTGTTAAATATTAACAACATAAATTTATTTTAGGTTATTGGATTGTATTGTTGAACTTCTGGACTTGATTCTCCCTGTTAAAGACACAATATTCATTGGGGAATCAGTAGCAGAAGATGCTGAGACATTGGATAACCCAAATTTTAGAGTAAGAGGTTGTGTGCTGACTATTGTTGAACGGTTAGATGAAGAATTCACAAAACTTTTAAAAGAATGTGATCCTCACAGTAATGATTATGTACAAAGGTCAGTATATTGTTAATGTTATGTTTTGCTTTTATGATTTAATGCATTTAATTATAAATATTTAGATTAAAGGATGAGAAGCGTGTATGCGAAATCATTGATAAGGTTCAACTGTTCTTGGAACACCAAAACATTGAGGCTGAAATCTGTCGTATTTATATGCGTAAAATTGACCATCTCTACTACAAATTTGATCCACTTGTATTGAAGCAAAAGAAGGTAAAAATATATAAATTTAACATATTAATGTGTGTTCAATTAAACATATTTCCACTGTTATCCTACGCCTTTTTTTCATTGGTTTTTCTATAAAAAAATTTTAATTGTATAAATCTATAACTAGTAAAATATTATTTATAATATTTTTTCTAAATATTTAATGTAAATTGAATAAATTTTAGGGAGAAATTCTTGCATCACATAAAACAAATGTACAAATAATGGAAAACTTATGCAAATATATCTATGACAAAGATTCTACAGATCGTTTGAGAACAAGGGCAATTTTGTGTCATGTATATCATCATGCTTTACACGATAACTGGTTCCAAGCGAGAGATTTAGTACTTATGTCTCATTTACAAGAAACCATTCAGCACTCCGATCCTGCCACTCAGGTATGTATTGTATAAACATTAGTTGGCATGCACTGTTTTTTTTTAAAACGATGTCTGTACCACCTAACTTTAATATACTTAATATATAAAGTTATTTTTATGACATAAATTAAATATAGATTCTTTACAATCGTACCATGGCACATATTGGATTGTGTGCATTCCGTCAAGGCAATATTAAAGACGCTCACAACTGTTTGGTTGATCTAATGATGACTGGTAAAGTGAAAGAGTTATTAGCCCAGGGATTGTTACCACAAGTAAATACTTAATATTTTCCTTAATAATAACAGTTAATCATTATTTCATAATTTTTGAATATTATTTTTTTGAAGAGACAACATGAACGTAGCAAGGAACAAGAAAAAATAGAAAAACAAAGACAAATGCCTTTCCATATGCATATTAATTTGGAACTCTTGGAATGTGTGTATTTGGTATCTGCTATGCTTATTGAAATTCCATACATGGCTGGTAAATTGAATTATAAATACTGTTTAATTAATTTAATACTAAGTAAAAACATTTCTTAATTGCATTTTAAAAATATAATCTAGCTCATGAATTTGATGCTCGACGACGTATGATATCCAAAACATTTTACCAACAATTACGTTCTAGTGAACGTCAGTCTTTAGTTGGTCCTCCGGAATCAATGAGAGAACATGTTGTCGCTGCTAGTAAAGCAATGAGGAATGGAAATTGGTGTGCATCCCGTAATTTTATAATAAATGAAAAAATGAATGCCAAGGTATAAGTTTATAAATTTTATTTTTATTATTTATTAAATTAATTATTTTGTTAATAGGTGTGGGAATTGTTCTATGAAAGTGATAGAGTGAGAGATATGTTAGAACGTTTGATAAAAGAAGAATCTTTGCGTACATATCTGTTTACTTATTCTCATGTTTATAACTCAATTTCAATGAAAACATTATCCGAAATGTTTGAACTCCCAAAGAGTACCACTCATTCTATCATTTCGAAAATGATAATTAATGAAGAGTTAATGGCTTCTCTTGATGATCCCACACAAACAGTAGTAATGCATCGCAGTGAACCTAGTAGGTTACAATCGCTTGCTCTGCAATTAGCTGATAAAGTAAACAACTTTGTTGACTCCAATGAAAGAATTTTTGAAATGAAGCAAGGTAAATTAAAAACAATTAAAAAACCATATTTATCTAATGTAAGTATGAGATTATTGTATCCATCGTTTATATTTCCATTAGGAAACTTTTTCCCAAGAGGAGGTAATCAAAATCAAGGAAATTACAGACAAAACTTTGGTCGACAAGGTGGTGGTGGACATGGTGGGCACGGCGGACATGGAGGTCATGGTGGACACGGTGGCCATGGAGGACATGGGGGACAGGATTGGAATAGACAGCGAAGAGATAACCGTAATAATTATTAAAAGTTTGAATCAAATAGTTATTATTTTCTTTTTCATGAACATTACAGTTTTAAGTATAAACTCAAATCTTATAGGAAAATATTTCTGTTCAACTTTTTTATTGAATGAAATTGGTATAGAATAAATTTGTATTCTATACGAAATGAAATATTCAAAATTTACAATTAAATATTATTTATTAATATTTCAAGTCAGTGTTATTTTTTTCAACCACGTTTATTATAATTTAAACAATCCATAATCTTGTATACTTGTATCTTGAATAAACTAATTATACAATAAATTACAATAGTTATGATATTAACTTAATTATTTTTGATTGTTTATTCAAAATATACAAGTAACACAACATTAATCCTGTAGATTATATATCACAAAATAATATACATTATTATTATTAAAAGAATTAAGTCATAATATTTTATGACTTAATTATTTTAGTTTATGGTATAGTATTATACCGATGTCAAGTGTTATGTAAAGGATTTTTCATAACAATTATCTAAAAAAGTTGTATTCATTTTTATACAACAAATTTGGATAAACTCAATAAAATTCTTCTAGACTTTTTTAGCCCTTAGTATAAAAAAAAGTAAAAATTCGGTCATATTTTTTGTACGGGTATTACATTTAAATTGGACTATAATATTATCGTTGTACATGATAACACTTAGATCATTTTAATCAGAAATAACTAATTTTGAATTTAAATTTGTATGGATTTTATTTTTTTAGAACTTTAAAAATGCACCCTGATAATAAAGAAATGTTTAACTGGAATAAAAGTTTTTATTACCATGAGACATTCTTTAAACAGCACAAATTCCATTAACAATTCAAAGTATTTAAAAACATAGTCTTTTAGAATTAGTACTTAAAAATTTCAAAATTTAACTGTTACCTCGATTGCTAAATGTTTAGGTCCAAAATTCAGTCTTATATATAATTTTAAATCAATTTACCAAACATTAATAATCTACCTTGTAGATAAATTATAATAAATTTTGCCACTATGTATTGATAAATCTAATTGTTGAACTCCTACTCTGCTACTCATGTGGTCCAGAAATATCTAGAACAGTGCTATTATGCAGGTAATATTTTATTGTATTTTATTACTAAATTAGATGTTGAATACATTTATTTATACATTGCTATATTATGTTTGATTCAGTTAATGCAGAATATAAGGTTCTAGGACCTGTAAAGTATCATTTAGAAAACTTAATTTATATCTATCTGACAAATACTATTTTCCTTACCATTTAACAGTTTGCATAGTGGAAATTACTGTACCAACTAATTCTCAATTGGTTAGGTTTAAATAATAATATTGACTGCCACTTTATTTTTAAAAACCGAGGGAGATGTGTTGTAGTTTGTTTATGGCTTTGGGAAACTGAATCCACGTTTACACATTTTTGTTAGATGTTTCATTTGATTTAACCATAATTACATTATATTTTAGGTATTTAATTAATTTGTCTAATACCTTTAACTGGTGATGCAAACTTTTATCCAGATTCCAGTTTGTCAACAACATTTTAGTTGTACCTGTACCACCTACATATTTTAATCACTCGACACTCAGTATCAATTACACAAATATAATATGATTCGTGGAAAATGAATTTTACTGCAGTACTGAAAATACTATTATTACTTCAATAAAAATAATTTTTCATAAGTTAATATTAAGTATTTATTGTTATGTATTTTTAACAAACATTTCAATTAACAGAGCTTTTAAATACTAATAATATATATTAAAATTTATAAGTTGGGTTCAGATTTTAAAGCATATTATACTTCTTTTTTATATATGAGGTAGAACCACGGTTTAAGATATCTTAAGACTCAGGTAAAAGTCTAATTTTTATACATAAATTTGTTTCACGTCATTCTGATTCCATATTATAAACCTATTTTTTTTGTTTTTTTTTTTGTGTTAATGCTTTTTTTTATATGTTTATTATGATATTGAAATAAAAAATAAATAATTAATAAGAAATGTAAAAACCCAGAATGCGAATAATGGATTATTAATATTTTCGTAATCAACTTGTTCATTAAATCTAAATGAATTAAACGTATAGATTATCGATTTATATATGTATAGCATTACAGCCCGTAGTACCTGTAATGAAATTTCATTTATTCTGTGCCTATACGGTCAGTATGCCTATAACATCGATTTCAATCGTTTCAAAATTTAAAATTTAGTGTTATAAGTAATTTGAAACCTCTTGTAGGAAGTGTGCACCGATCACTTCAGTGGATGTAGAGAGTTCGTTTTCTACATATAAAAATATTCTGTCAGACAATAGAGTCAGTTTCACTACTGAAAATCTAGGGAAAAACATGGACCTACCTACTGGCTACTATTAATTCTTTTTTTAATGTAAATTAATATTTTTAATTTTTATAACTAGTTCATGAAATTTTTGGCCATGCTTCTTTTTTACTTTTTTAAAACAATCGTGCTTTTTTAGTTGCTTATTATACTTTAAAATTCGAACCCTATTTATAAGTAATATATATATATATTTAAATTAAAATCCTAAAACTAGGGTTTACATTTGCGAATTCCTGATTCTATACGTTATTTTACGTTATTCTACAAATTAATTTTTTATTTTGTCGACTATCATTTTTTTTCACAAATAAAAAGGAGGTTTACACTTAACATATAAGTTAATTTTTTTTCTAAATGTGGCTTTATTTTAAAAACTTACTATTTATACATTTTTACAATAAGTAATAAAGTTTACACGACAGTTGGATACATTTTTTCCCACGAGAAGGAAATCAGTGAAATCACACATTTATTTTGTGACATTGCGACACGCACCTCTTAAAGTCTTAATATTTGAAATTTTGAAATGCCTAAGCTTTAAGTCTATGGTTCCCAAACTGTGCACCGTAAGAACTTCCTAAGGGTACCACGGTCTACGGCTCATAATAAATAATTTTAAATATTGTATAGATTTTTTTTTATTTTGTCTTTCATGGTATTCACAGCAGAGCACCACAAGTTGAATTTGATCCAAAAAAGGCACCAAGGAAAAAAGTTTGGGAACTACTGACTTAAGATATTAAGTATTTACGTCGTGACACCGGTTCCTTTTGCAAAGTCTGGTCGGGTTTCCGAGAAGTGTGAACTGTGAGTGATGCTATAGCAGTTATAGTAGGTAAAGCTCGTTGATCAGGTGGTTTGAATTAGGTACCTATCTTGCAGTTTCAAGTTGGGAGTGAAATCGTTTGTAGAAAATAACAGTAATTTTGTTGATGGAAAGTAATATAAGGTCAAAAAATTTAAGGACTCATTTAAGTATCCTCGGCAGATGAAATCTGGAAAGTCAGGAAGTCTTTCGCACGTCTTTAAAATGCCCTGCGGTACTTAATCTTCCGTTGGATGAAGAATGATGATGTTGATTGATATGGGTCATCAGTTATGAAGTTTGAGTGTGAAAGAGGACTTAGTTTCGTCAATTTCGATTTTCCAGTCAGTGAACCATTGTAAGTAGGTATTCATGACTCATGTTAAATTAGCAGTTAAGAATTGGTTATTATTTTAGTAAATACCTACATATTATGTATGATACTTAATTGATACCTAACCCTTAGTTGTAACTTATAAATTATAATATATTTTCAAGTAATTAAGTATGAAAAATTAATATTTTGTCAAACAATTAATTTGTTGAGAAAATATAACATATCCAAAGGAGGGCAAATTTAATTCTTGCCGAATTATCATAAAATAAGACCTATGGGTAGAACAACTAGAGAGCCTAGATAATCATAATAATAATTATTATTATATAGGCTCTCTAGTCTCTAAGTAGAACCCTAAACAGTAAACGGCCTAAACCAATGTTACTTGTTAAAAACTATCTAATATCTATAAGTTATAACTTATAACTAATAGTCTAACAAATAACATACATAAATGTATAAATTATTTTACATTATGCCGTACCCGCGCGATTTATTCTTCCACGACCAACGGCCGTTCGTCTACA